>JACEFO010002450.1:0-40235 GCA_015342445.1 Digitaria exilis | reverse complement strand
AACCACTCCAAAATTATTCCAAGTTAAGTACCTAGAGACCACTAATCACGTAGTCAGGCACTTAATCCGGAATAAGCTGGAGCGCCGTCGGATTAAACCCGATTAAACTACGTACTTTTCTCGATCGAAACAACAGCACGCCCACACGAAGGTGAGTTCCAGAGATTACAACATTCCACAAATTAATTTACACACATAGATATCACAAGTTATTACAAACCGAGTTCGAATTTAAATCAGAGTACAAGTCTTGCAGCGGAAATAAAAGCTTCATTACAGCGGAATTTAAAAGTTCAAAACAACTGAATTTAGAGGTTCATTGCAGCGGAAGATAAGCAGCTAACGACGATACAAGCAACTCCGTGCTGAAGCCTGCCACGAAGCTACTCCTCCCGATCCTCGCCAGAGGACGGGACCCATTCGATGTGCCAGCCAGGTGGAACCTGGGCAGGCCAAGACAAGGCATCGACGTCCAAAGGAATACCTGTAAAATAACGCCACAAGCAAGGCTGAGTATACTAATACTCAGCAAGGCTTACCCGTCGGGTGAAAACTACATCACCGACATCTAGACCATGAGAGGCTTTTGGCTGGTGGGTTTGTTTGCCAAAAAGCAACTAAGAGTAGGTCCTTGCTTTCAAGTTTTAGCATCATATTCTAGTAAATTTAACCATTCTAGATTAGCATCCTCTCTAAGCATACAAGTGGTGCAATACAATTTAATTCATACAACAAGTTCATAAATCTCATAATTCCACTTGTTACTCAATGTAGCAGGGCGGTCAAGCAGTCTCATTAACCGCGAGAAGCGGACAGTTCGAACCGAATTTCTGCTACCTGGCCAGGGGAAACCCAACACACACGGATACTCTGCTTGCTATAAAAGGTACAAGCATTTCCCAACCTTTCCCATCGATCCACAATTCGGAACCGGGTCCATTTCCTTAGGATAAAGGTTTACTGCTTCACTCACAGTCTCACGCATATATCCACAAGTGTACGGCAGGGGAAAACAAAGTTTCCAAGGAGAGATGGCTATCGGCCCTAGCTGCTTCAATCTGGTACCGGGCTTACCGATCCCCATACATCGGCATGCATGTGGTACGTTCAAAAACTTGACACACTCAACCACACATTTCGACCTTAATCAATTATCATACACGGACGGGAGATCTACATCTATCATCCCGCCCGTCAATCCTTATGATTCCAACATAAGTAAAGACAAGCAATTCCTATGTCTCGCGAGTGACAGGAAATCACTCGACTTGTAACGGACCTATAGCCATGCACTATCGATCCCTTTCATACTAGTATTGCAAGTCATAGGTACTAGGAAATGTGCAGCTAAGGTATTCAATCAACTCCTTGAACGTAAATGCACAAACATAGAGAATTCAAAGTGCATAATTTGGTAAAGTTAGGTTATGCTCCGGTGCTTGCCTTCTTGCTCGGACTGGGGGTTAGCCTCCGGGTTGGTCGATCCTGCACCGGCACCTTCCTCCGGGACTTCTTCCTCGTCTGCGGGAATGAGGTGGTAGTTGCCGTCCGGGATGTCGCCTTCTACATGAGATGCATAACTTAGGGTGGCTGTTCTGGAATTTCAGATTCCATTTATTTTATTCTAACTAACTACAAAAAGGTTTATTCTTTTATATAAATCGATTTCCATCTAGATTACTTCGCATTTTTGTTTCTCCTTTTCTGCTCATCATTTTTATCTATAAACTTTATGACAGCTACTGGAGTATAAGAGTTAAGCTCACTCCAAAATTTAGCTAATTTTGAGCTACACATAATTTATTAAAAATATAACAAGTTGCTGCCAGCAGAATTGAATTTAATTCATATAAAATCGAAAATTCACCCATTTCAGGAGATCTTCCTACCAAAGCTAAGCATCAGCATGAGGAGGGCTCTGGCCAAGTCATGGCTCAAAATAACCCTTGGGTGATCCTCAATGATTTTCTAACCAAAAACACATATTTAATTATTTGCCATCCTAAACAGAGCAAAAAAAATTCAGTTTTTCATTTTTAACATGTGTGCTAACAAGTTTAAGTCTCCAGGAGCAAAATGGTGATTTTTCACTATACAAATTATTTTTAATGATTTCTGCACTGCAAAAAGACAGAAAACCTATTTTAATTCATAACAGGAGCTATAGTTAATATTTTTACGTCCCCTTTGGACACAAGCTGTCCAAAGCCACTATACACAACATATCCAAAGCTCAACCCTAGCGCAGCTCTGGATTTGAAATGGTGCACTACTTTCCATTTTCATAGTTTGAATTTTAGCTCAAAAACAGTTCATCAAAAGTATAAACATGTCTAATAGAGATTGTAGTTTAGACTCTCTCGAATCCAGAGAGTATTTTTGTGCATTTTTCTGATTTTTTTACGATTTGTAATGGTTTTTACAAGATTCGGGAAAAACAATCTAGTTTTAAGAATCTATTTTCGCAGGGAACCCTAGAACTTTCAAAACTTCACGAACGAGTCCCTGGACTTTTGCGCAGAGACCCCTAGACAAACGAAGACGATGAAGAAAGGCCCTCGGCTCTCGCCGGAGTTGCGCCGGCCAAACGGCGGCGAACTAGGCTCGGGGAAGTGGGGGAAAAGTTTCCTGGGCTCACCACGAGTCGTTTGGGGACGGTTTGGAGGCCGGGGGTGGTCGGAGTTTCGCCGGCGACGAGGTGGTGGCGGCGCGGCCGCCGCGGCTTCTACGCCGGTGAGCTCGGGGTCGTTCGCCGAGGTTCGAGGGGTCCTAGAGCACCAGTGGAGCTCGAGGAAGCCAATGGCGTGCTCGGTTGACCTCGGGGACGGCTCGGAGTAGGGGCTCGACGTGCGGGTGCTCCGGTGGCCGAAAATCGCGATTTGGGGGAATTCACGAATTCTCGCCGGAGAAGGGACAATAGCTTGGGGAAAAAGGGGGAAAAAGGAGCTGGAGTAGAGGGCTAGCTTTGTGCGGGACGAACTTGGGAATGGTGGAGTGTGGAGGGTGAATTTCTCGGAGAAGCTCGGCTCGGTTCGCGCGGCGCGAGGAAGAAGAAGACCGAGCGAGCGCGGGGAAGTGGAAATGGCCAAGTGAGCGAGTGAGAGGAGGGGTGTGAGTGCGCAGTAGAGTGATTGACCACGCAAGGGAGGCACTGTGCGGCCTCGGGAGCGTGCGAGCGCGTGGGTGGCTGTCGCGGTCGCCATTGATGGCGCGCGAGCTCGAACAGAGCGCACACGCGCGGTTGGGCGTCAAAGATCATCGCGTGATGAAGTGGAGATCCTCAGCAGAGGCTTTGGCGCGACGCGAATGGACTCTACCGCCTGCAGTGCGCTCGGCGCGGCGCGAGCGCGCGTGCGGCCACGGCGGCGCGCGACCGTATGATGGCGCTCCGCGGCGCGAGGCGAGGCGAGGCGACAGCGGCGAAGTGATGGCTCGGGAGTGGCCGGACAAGCGCTAGGCGACAAGCGCCAGCGTCCGCCGCGGCTTGGCCAGCTCAGCGCCGCCTGCGCCGCTCGCCGGCCACGTGGCGGCCGAGCTCCGGCCAGCGCAGCGCGCGCCAGGGGCACTGTAGCATGCCCGTGGAGCTCCGATTTCAAATTCGAATTTTCTCCAAAAATTCGAACTGAACTTCGAAACGGGTAAAATGAAAAGTTGGTGTCTGAGGTGTGGGACACAACTTTCGAGCTTGGACCAGGCACTTGGACCAGGCGCTACGGCGCTTCGAGCTTGAACCGCGAGCTCGAGCTTGCCGAGCCTCGAATGGTCGGAAACGCCACTCGAGGGTGAGTGCCCCCCTCGAGCTTGGCTGCGAAGCCTCGAGCGTGCCGAAACGTCGCTCGAGGGTAAGTCCTCGAGCTTGGCTGCGGAGCCTCGAGGGTGACGGAACGTCGCTCGAGGGTAAGTGCCACCTCGAGCTTGGCTGTGGAGCCTCGAGCGTGACGGAACGTCGCTCGAGGGTAAGTGCCCCCTCAAGCTTGGCTGTGGAGCCTCGAGCGTGACGGAACGTCGCTCGAGGGTAAGTGCCCCCTCGAGCTTGGCTGTGGAGCCTCGAGCGTGACGGAAACTACTGGCTAGGCTCGATCGTCATGGACATAGCTCGATCGGGACGGATATACGGCTAAGCTCGATCGTGACGGACATCCGGGCTAAGCTCGATCGTGACGGACATCCGGGCTAAGCTCGATCGTGACGGACATCCCCGCTCGAGGGTCATCGAGCGGAACGAACGCCGTGGCGAGGTTGTCGCGAAGGGCTGTTGGTGATGACAACTACTCTTTTTGGTCCGAGATTTTTAGATTTCAGTTGGGTGCCAAACAACCCTTGTTTTTGAATTATAATTGAATTTTTGACGAATTTTTGAATTTCAACCCAATTCCCTGTTGCATTGATTTTAATTGCACTTTTTAATTCTTTTGACATCAGAGATGTCACAGCCTACCCCCCTTAAAAGGAATCTCGTCCCGAGATTCGATTAAACCTAGAGATAGAGAGGGGAAAAGAAATACCTCGGCTTATGAAAGTATGTCGGGGAAATTCTTCCTAAGATAGTCCTCGGTTTCCCACGTGGCTTCATCTTCGGAGTGATGACTCCACTGAACTTTGTACATTTTTAACTCCCTTCCTTCGTGTTTGTCGCTCTTTCTCGTCGAGGATCTTAACGGGCTGCTCATCATAAGAGAGATCCGGTTCAACCGAGAGTTCCTCTTGTTCAACAACTTCGGTCGGAACACGTAGACACCTCTTAAGTTGAGAAACATGAAATACATCGTGTACAGCTGAGAGTTTTTCGGGAAGCTTCACTTGATAGGCTACCGGCCCATATTGCTGAGTAATTTCATACGGGCCGATATAACGAGGTGCAAGCTTTCCTTTTAGTCCGAATCTTTGCACACCTTTGGTCGGGGAGACTTTAAGATACACGTGATCACCAACTTCAAACTGAAGTGGTTTTCGCCGTTGATCAAAGTAACTCTTCTGCCTTGACTGGGCAGTTCTCAAATTTTCTCGAATGATTCTAACCTTTTCCTCTGCTTCCTTTACAAGGTCAGGGCCATAAGCATACCTCTCGCCTGCCTGGGACCAACACAACGGGGTCCGACATCTTCTACCATATAAGGCTTCGAAAGGTGCCATTTTGAGACTCGCTTGGTAGCTGTTGTTATAGGAGAATTCGGCCAGGGATAGACACTTCTCCCAATTCCTCCCATAATGAATAACACAAGCTCGAAGCATATCCTCAAGTATTTGATTTACCCTTTCCGTCTGCCCATCGGTCTGTGGGTGATATGCTGAACTACGGATCAGTTTGGTGCCTAGGGATAATTGCAACTGTTCCCAAAAGCGTGCTACGAACGGAGCACCACGATCTGAAATTATAGTCTTGGGTACCCCATGTAGACAAACGATCCGCTCCAAATAAATCTCCGCGTACTTCTTAGCGTTATAAAAGGTATTGACCGGAATAAAATGTGCGGTCTTGGTAAGGCGGTCCACAATTACCCAAATAGAATCATGCCCCTGAGGGGTTCTGGGAAGTCCAACAATAAAGTCCATGCTTATATCTTCCCACTTCCATGAGGGAATAGGTAGAGGTTGAAGCGTGCCTGCTACCTTCAAGTGGCTGGCCTTAACCCGCTGACATGTGTCACATTCCGACACATATGTGGCAATTTCTCGCTTCATCCGAGTCCACCAAAAGTTTTGTTTCAAATCTTGGTACATTTTGGTGCTGCCGGGATGAATAGAAAATTTAGAGAGATGTGCCTCATCCATAATCTTCCTCCGGAGTTCCGTGTTTTTAGGCACCACGAGGCGATGCCCAAACCACATTACTCCCTGCCCATCTAGCCGGAAACACTTGTACTTCTCTTTCACCTTCTCCTTGGACAATTTCCTTTTAAGAACTTTAATGCCCGCGTCATTTAATTGGGCTACAACAATCTGATCGTGCAAGGTTGGTTCCACTGCAATATGGCTGAAGTACCCGTGTGGAACAATCTCCAAATTGAGCTTTGCCATTTCATGACACAGGGTGTCAGCGTAGGACTCCACGGAAAGACAATGACAACGAGCCTTGCGGCTTAGTGCATCCGCAACTACATTAGCCTTCCCGGGGTGATAATGCACACTAAGGTCATAGTCCTTTGCTAACTCCAACCATCTTCGCTGTCTCATATTCAAATGTGCCTGAGTGAAAACATATTTGAGGCTCTTGTGGTCTGTGTATATGTTGCAGGGAACACCCATCAAATAGTGTCTCCACATCTTGAGAGCATGAATGACCGCTGCTAACTCAAGATCGTGCGTGGGGTAGTTTTGCTCATGAGGCCGAAGTGCTCGAGAAGCATAAGCAATGACCCGGTTCTCTTGCATGAGAACACAGCCAAGACCGGTGCCTGATGCATCGCAATAGACATCATAAGGCTTGGTGCAATCGGGCTGAGCCAAAACTGGGGCTGAAGTTAAATGTCTTCGCAAGGTGTGGAAAGCTTCCTCACATTTGTCATTCCACTCAAATTTAACTCCCTTCTTCAAGAGTTTGGTCATGGGCTTTGCTATCCGAGAGAAATCCAGAATAAAACGACGGTAATAACCGGCTAAACCCAGAAAACTCCGAATCTCGTGGACAGATGTAGGTGGTTGCCAATCTAGCACCTCTTGCACTTTGGTTGGATCCACGGATATACCATCCTTGGAAACCGTGTGACCTAAAAACTTCACGCTCTCAAGCCAGAATTCACACTTGGAGAACTTGGCATAGAGCTGGTGATCTCTCAATCTCTGAAGGACAATGCGAAGGTGCTCGGCATGCTCTTCCTCATTCTTAGAATATATAAGAATGTCATCAATGAAAACCACCACAAACTTGTCTAGTTCAGACATGAAGACCGAATTCATGAGGTACATGAAATAGGCTGGGGCATTCGTGAGTCCAAAGGACATAACCAGGAATTCATAAAGTCCATATCGTGTGGAAAAGGCAGTCTTTGGAATGTCACATGGCCTGATTTTGATTTGGTGATAGCCAGAGCGAAGGTCAATCTTGGAGAACACTCTGGCGCCAGCTAGTTGGTCGAACAAGATGTCAATACGGGGGAGTGGGTACTTGTTCTTAATAGTTACCGCATTGAGAGGCCGGTAATCAATACACAACCTCAAGGAATGGTCCTTCTTCTTCACAAAGATAGCGGGACATCCCCAGGGTGATACACTTGGACGAATGAAACCTTTATCTAGCAATTCTTGGAGTTGAATTTTTAATTCAGCCAATTCATTGGGCGGCATTCTATATGGTCTCTTTGATATAGGTGCTGTGCCAGGTTGAAGTTCAATCACGAATTCAATGTCTCTATCCGGCGGCATCCCAGGTAAGTCATCCGGAAATACATCGGCATACTCACATACCACCGGAATGTCCTTTAGTTGGGTTTCTACCATTGCATAAGCACACGCATCGACGCAAGTCCGTTGTGGCAGATATAGCACACTCGGGCCATGCGTAGGCGAGTTTATTTCAACAACTCGTTCCGCAACATCTAGGACAACCTTGTGTTGAGTCATCCAATTGGCTCCTAACACAATGTCAATTCCTTCCATACCAAGCAGAATCAAATCAGTAGGAAAGGTTTTACTTCCCAACCTGATTGGAACCCTTCGTGTAACTTGGTTGGATGCAATTTTACCTCCCGCAGTTGATATCACATAGGATGATTTGGTATGGTACGATTTTAATCCGCATTTCACATGAAATCTTGTGCTTATAAAACTATGTGTTGCCCCGGAATCAAACAATATCACAGCAGGTTGAGTGCAGATAGGGAAAATACCAGTCATGTCTGGGGCTCCCTCGGGTAGGTCGGCCAAGGTGGTGTAGTTGAGCCGTCCTTGCCGAACTTGCACACGCTGCTGCTGCTTGCCCTTGCCTTGCTGATTTCCCGGGCGCTGATTTTGCTGCTTGTTCTGCGGACAATCCTTGATAAAATGATCTTTACTTCCACACTTGAAGCACTGATAGCCGGCTCCAGGGCGAGCTGGCTGCTGTGCATTTTGCCTTGGTGCTTGCTGCTGCTGCGGCGGTGGAGGGAAACGAGGCGCGTTAGGCTGTGGCGGCCTAGCAACCCATCCACCTCCCTGAGGTGCCCTGGACTGTCCCTGCGGTGCAGCCGGGGGAACCAAGCGGAACCTCTGCGGCTGCGCGCTCGACGGTCCAGCGGGAGTCTTCCTCTTCTTCTCCGCCTTGGGCACCACATTGGCGTCTTCCTGGGTGATGGCAAGGTTCACGAGATCGCCGTACGTGGCAGCACGGGTGGTGGCCAACTGTGCCTTCAACTTGGTGTTAAGGCCACGTCGGAACCTCTCTAGCTTCTTCTCGTCGGAGTCGGCGTGATGACCCGCATAAGGGCACAGACCATTGAAGGCCTGGGAGTACTGGAGCACTGTGCGGGTACCCTGGGTCAGCGCCAAAAACTCATTCAGCTTTCGCTCTACTAGACCGGCCGGAATGTGATGAGCTTTGAATGCAGCTTTGAACTCATCCCACTCAACTACATGACCCTCCTGCTGCAGGGCCAGGTAGTTCTCCCACCAAAGGAGAGCTGGGCCGCGGAGCTGCTGCGCCGCGAACACGACCTTGCGGTTGGAGGTGCAAGGCGTTGCCAAAATGGTGAACTTGGACTCGATGGCTCGAATCCAGGTGTCGGCCTCCAAAGGCTCATCAGCACGAGAGAAGATCGGCGGGTGCGTTGCCAGAAAATCCTCGTATCGGGCCACCTGAGGCTGAGGGGCCCGTTGACCTCCCTGCTGAAGCATCTGCTGCTGCATCATCTGCTGCTGATGCTGCAGGTTCCGGAGAATCTCCGTTTGCGTGGCATAAAGCTGCTGCCACGTCGGAGGTTGCTGCGGAGGAGGAGGTGGCGGTGGTTGTTGCTGCCCCTCTGGCCCCTGCTGGTTAGCGTTGGAGCCACTAGCGTCGTGACCGCTGCGGGTGATTGCCATCTGCAGTAGGTACTTGTATTAGCCACATTCCATAAGCTTGCATAATGAATGACAAGATAGAACGTGACAATATATTAAAGTGTACTGCGCAGAATGGCAAGTCAGCACGCAGTTCGGAAGAAAAATCATATCTCCCGACAGGAAACAAGTCAAATGCTCCAATTCGGTCAGTAGCTCGAAAATTTCATGCTCTACAACTTTCATGTGGGGCTCAGAATCAAATTCGGACTGGAACTAAGCTGAAAAATTCAATCTTTAGCTCTCTGCATTTGCTGTTTTTCAGCAGGCCGAGCTATAGTGTTTTGGTTGCCATTTTTATTTCGCTTAACCAATGGGGTTGCAATTTGGTGATCATTTTATTTGACAAATTCCAAACAACTTTGTAGTTCACATCACAGCCCAGAAAGGATTGGAAAACCCATCAATAATTAAAACAAGGTTAGCTGCAGAATGTTTTCAACACAGCTATTACACTTCATCAAGTTTTACACCACAACCACACCATTAATTTACATTGCCACCAAATGATAAAAGGAGGAGCTCAACTCCATCTAGCCTATTACAACATGAAGCCAAAATCTAGGCCTAGCGGAGGAGTAAACTTGCTACTACCACTCTAAAAATCATCCAAATTGTTAGCGGTAGCCTCGCTGCCCATAGGTGAAGGTGGAGCTGGAAGGGACGGCATGTTATCCTCGGTGTCCATGTCGGAATCGGGGGCCTCTCCTTCACCATTCCCTCCTTCTTGCTCAAGAAGGTGCTGAGCGTCATGGGCGGCAAGCATAGCATTTGCATGCTCCAAGGTACCATGTACCTCCTCGAGCTCCTCTCTAGTTTGTGCTAACTCATTCTGGGTGTTGTTGTGTGCAATCTGGAGGTCATTCAATTGCCTCTCCAAGTCAGCAATCATGGCATCTCTAGTGGTCACCTCAATGGACAAAGAGGTCCTCTCAACCCCTATGTCACGGGCGCGAGCGGACATGTCCATAGCAATGTTGAGCATCTCGCTCTGCGACCGTCCAAGAAGTGCCTGCAAACGGTGATACGCCCGTATCCACCTCATCATCAAAGCGGCTGCTGCGACGGGGTTCTCCGCCATCCTCAAAGGAGAGCTAAGGTAGCGCCTCATCCAGTGGGGATCATCCGGCTGAGTTGGTGGGAACAGCCCAAGCAACTGGTGCTCTACCAAGCTCTGGTTCTGAGCACAAAAAGAACTGATGCCATTCAAGGCAGCTAGCTCACAAGTCGTCTCCATGTGGTGTCCATGAACTTCCACCGTCCAGGTGGGGGAACTAGGACACGGCGGGTGATGGTGTACCACCAAACGCACACGGGAACGAGTCACACCACGGTCTCGGATGAGGATTCTCTCATATTGTGGCGGTGTAGGGTAGCCAAGTGCCTGTAGAACCGACCACAAGATGCTAGGGAAACCTTCCCATCCCAAGCAATCAGAGAAAGACACGTCGTTGGGGTAGCTAGCCAGGTCAGCGAGGGCGTCCATCTGAACCAAAAGGAAAAGGGGGCAAGGGTGAGAACCGGTTAGTGCCAAAGAGCAAAAACAGATTCTGTGCAGGGTGGTAAAAATTACACATCTCGAAATCTACAAGCTCAAAAATCCCCAAATTTGGCCAGGACATTGTTTAAATAATTCCTAACAAGTTTCATGTTGGAGGTTTGAGCAAAAACTGTCGTTAAGATGGTGTAAAAATTCAATTTTTATCTCACTGTCCCCAGAATTTCCAGCAGACAGAGGGTTACCATTTTTAGCATAACTCCAATTTTACTGAACCATTTTCGTTGAAATTTCTCCAGCATTTACTTCATAATATTTATGACAACTTTCATGTTGAACACTTTTTCATTTGATGACGTTTTCAGTTTCGAATTAAGGGTGCAAACAGATTGTTCTCAGCAGGATTTTTGGGTTGTAAATTTCAATTTCTTTGACGGCGGTTTGATTTGGCCAAGGGTTAAAATTGATATTAATTCAGTGAGAATGCAATGCATGAGCGGCCTATTCGTTCTCGCCAACACACATGCCAATAACTTTTGGCTTACGAAGTTAGTGCCGGTGGCTAGGCAATATCCGTCTCTCCCTATATTATCTAGCCGAACTTTTCTAACCGTCTCAACATACGGAATCGCGGTTAGGGTACCTGCAGAAAATTCCATTCCAGAGCATTTATAATCAACCTTTCGTGCCAGCACTCACGAAAGCGTCTCCATTCATTACCACCCACTATAGAGGTGGCACCCGATCGTTTAACATTGAACGGGCAATGTTCATATGTCACCAAGGCAACATATTGACAGTTTCATACGCTATTGGAATAGCGTATTGACTTTGTGCCGCCATCATATTTGCATATGATGCCGTGGTACGCTACAGCAATCGCCGTACCTTGCGCCCACCATCCTATTCTAGTTTCATACGCCATCACAGCGTATTGACTATGTGCCGCCACTATATTTTCATATAGTGCCGTGGTACGTTACAGCAATCGCCGTACCTTGCGCCCACCATTGCGGAAAGTAAATGACAGAATGAAATGTGCTGGAAGTCAGTATAATATACTATTTGCCACCTATCATATCGTGATCCCTTTACCCACATAGGCTTCACGTTCTAGGTAACATCCTTAACGGTCCTAACAAGAACCTTCCACCGAAAAGCACGGCGGAAGTACGAGTTGGCAAATTTTATTCCAAAAATATTTATTTAAGGTTTGTTGGTCTCTCTGGTGCGCTGTTTCGGCTCTGATGCCAGCTGTGGCGGACCACTCCAAAATTATTCCAAGTTAAGTACCTAGAGACCACTAATCACGTAGTCAGGCACTTAATCCGGAATAAGCTGGAGCGCCGTCGGATTAAACCCGATTAAACCACGTACTTTTCTCGATCGAAACAACAGCACGCCCACACGAAGGTGAGTTCCAGAGATTACAACATTCCACAAATTAATTTACACACATAGATATCACAAGTTATTACAAACCGAGTTCGAATTTAAATCAGAGTACAAGTCTTGCAGCGGAAATAAAAGCTTCATTACAGCGGAATTTAAAAGTTCAAAACAACTGAATTTAGAGGTTCATTGCAGCGGAAGATAAGCAGCTAACGACGATACAAGCAACTCCGTGCTGAAGCCTGCCACGAAGCTACTCCTCCCGATCCTCGCCAGAGGACGGGACCCATTCGATGTGCCAGCCAGGTGGAACCTGGGCAGGCCAAGACAAGGCATCGACGTCCAAAGGAATACCTGTAAAATAACGCCACAAGCAAGGCTGAGTATACTAATACTCAGCAAGGCTTACCCGTCGGGTGAAAACTACATCACCGACATCTAGACCATGAGAGGCTTTTGGCTGGCGGGTTTGTTTGCCAAAAAGCAACTAAGAGTAGGTCCTTGCTTTCAAGTTTTAGCATCATATTCTAGTAAATTTAACCATTCTAGATTAGCATCCTCTCTAAGCATACAAGTGGTGCAATACAATTTAATTCATACAACAAGTTCATAAATCTCATAATTCCACTTGTTACTCAATGTAGCAGGGCGGTCAAGCAGTCTCATTAACCGCGAGAAGCGGACAGTTCGAACCGAATTTCTGCTACCTGGCCAGGGGAAACCCAACACACACGGATACTCTGCTTGCTATAAAAGGTACAAGCATTTCCCAACCTTTCCCATCGATCCACAATTCGGAACCGGGTCCATTTCCTTAGGATAAAGGTTTACTGCTTCACTCACAGTCTCACGCATATATCCACAAGTGTACGGCAGGGGAAAACAAAGTTTCCAAGGAGAGATGGCTATCGGCCCTAGCTGCTTCAATCTGGTACCGGGCTTACCGATCCCCATACATCGGCATGCATGTGGTACGTTCAAAAGCTTGACACACTCAACCACACATTTCGACCTTAATCAATTATCATACACGGACGGGAGATCTACATCTATCATCCCGCCCGTCAATCCTTATGATTCCAACATAAGTAAAGACAAGCAATTCCTATGTCTCGCGAGTGACAGGAAATCACTCGACTTGTAACGGACCTATAGCCATGCACTATCGATCCCTTTCATACTAGTATTGCAAGTCATAGGTACTAGGAAATGTGCAGCTAAGGTATTCAATCAACTCCTTGAACGTAAATGCACAAACATAGAGAATTCAAAGTGCATAATTTGGTAAAGTTAGGTTATGCTCCGGGGTTTGCCTTCTTGCTCGGACTGGGGGTTAGCCTCCGGGTTGGTCGATCCTGCACCGGCACCTTCCTCCGGGACTTCTTCCTCGTCTGCGGGAATGAGGTGGTAGTTGCCGTCCGGGATGGCGCCTTCTACATGAGATGCATAACTTAGGGTGGCTGTTCTAGAATTTCAGATTCCATTTATTTTATTCTAACTAACTACAAAAAGGTTTATTCTTTTATATAAATCGATTTCCATCTAGATTACTTCGCATTTTTGTTTCTCCTTTTCTGCTCATCATTTTTATCTATAAACTTTATGACAGCTACTGGAGTATAAGAGTTAAGCTCACTCCAAAATTTAGCTAATTTTGAGCTACACATAATTTATTAAAAATATAACAACTTGCTGCCAGCAGAATTGAATTTAATTCATATAAAATCGAAAATTCACCCATTTCAGGAGATCTTCCTACCAAAGCTAAGCATCAGCATGAGGAGGGCTCTGGCCAAGTGATGGCTCAAAATAACCCTTGGGTGATCCTCAATGATTTTCTAACCAAAAACACATATTTAATTATTTGCCATCCTAAACAGAGCAAAAAAAATTCAGTTTTTCATTTTTAACATGTGTGCTAACAAGTTTTAAGTCACCAGGAGCAAAATGGTGATTTTTCACTATACAAATTATTTTTAATGATTTCTGCACTGCAAAAAGACAGAAAACCTATTTTAATTCATAACAGGAGCTATAGTTCATATTTTTACGTCCCCTTTGGACACAAGCTGTCCAAAGCCACTATACACAACATATCCAAAGCTCAACCCTAGCGCAGCTCTGGATTTGAAATGGTGCACTACTTTCCATTTTCATAGTTTGAATTTTAGCTCAAAAACAGTTCATCAAAAGTATAAACATGTCTAATAGAGATTGTAGTTTAGACTCTCTCGAATCCAGAGAGTATTTTTGTGCATTTTTCTGATTTTTTTACGATTTGTAATGGTTTTTACAAGATTCGGGAAAAACAATCTAGTTTTAAGAATCTATTTTCGCAGGGAACCCTAGAACTTTCAAAACTTCACGAACGAGTCCCTGGACTTTTGCGCAGAGACCCCTAGACAAACGAAGACGATGAAGAAAGGCCCTCGGCTCTCGCCGGAGTTGCGCCGGCCAAACGGCGGCGAACTAGGCTCGGGGAAGTGGGGGAAAAGCTTCCTGGGCTCACCACGAGTCGTTTGGGGACGGTTTGGAGGCCGGGGGTGGTCGGAGTTTCGCCGGCGACGAGGTGGTGGCGGCGCGGCCGCCGCGGCTTCTACGCCGGTGAGCTCGGGGTCGTTCGCCGAGGTTCGAGGGGTCCTAGAGCACCAGTGGAGCTCGAGGAAGCCAATGGCGTGCTCGGTTGACCTCGGGGACGGCTCGGAGTAGGGGCTCGACGTGCGGGTGCTCCGGTGGCCGAAAATCGCGATTTGGGGGAATTCACGAATTCTCGCCGGAGAAGGGACAATAGCTTGGGGAAAAAGGGGGAAAAAGGAGCTGGAGTAGAGGGCTAGCTTTGTGCGGGACGAACTTGGGAATGGTGGAGTGTGGAGGGTGAATTTCTCGGAGAAGCTCGGCTCGGTTCGCGCGGCGCGAGGAAGAAGAAGACCGAGTGAGCGCGGGGAAGTGGAAATGGCCAAGTGAGCGAGTGAGAGGAGGGGTGTGAGTGCGCAGTAGAGTGATTGACCACGCAAGGGAGGCACAGTGCGGCCTCGGGAGCGTGCGAGCGCGTGGGTGGCTGTCGCGGTCGCCATTGATGGCGCGCGAGCTCGAACAGAGCGCACACGCGCGGTTGGGCGTCAAAGATCATCGCGTGATGAAGTGGAGATCCTCAGCAGAGGCTTTGGCGCGACGCGAATGGACTCTACCGCCTGCAGTGCGCTCGGCGCGGCGCGAGCGCGCGTGCGGCCACGGCGGCGCGCGACCGTATGATGGCGCTCCGCGGCGCGAGGCGAGGCGAGGCGACAGCGGCGAAGTGATGGCTCGGGAGTGGCCGGACAAGCGCTAGGCGACAAGCGCCAGCGTCCGCCGCGGCTTGGCCAGCTCAGCGCCGCCTGCGCCGCTCGCCGGCCACGTGGCGGCCGAGCTCCGGCCAGCGCAGCCCGCGCCAGGGGCACTGTAGCATGCCCGTGGAGCTCCGATTTCAAATTCGAATTTTCTCCAAAAATTCGAACTGAACTTCGAAACGGGTAAAATTAAAAGTTGGGGTCTGAGGTGTGAGACACAACTTTCGAGCTTGGACCAGGCACTTGGACCAGGCGCTACGGCGCTTCGAGCTTGAACCGCGAGCTCGAGCTTGCCGAGCCTCGAATGGTCGGAAACGCCACTCGAGGGTGAGTGCCCCCCTCGAGCTTGGCTACGAAGCCTCGAGCGTGCCGAAACGTCGCTCGAGGGTAAGTCCTCGAGCTTGGCTGCGGAGCCTCGAGGGTGACGGAACGTCGCTCGAGGGTAAGTGCCCCCTCGAGCTTGGCTGTGGAGCCTCGAGCGTGACGGAACGTCGCTCGAGGGTAAGTGCCCCCTCGAGCTTGGCTGTGGAGCCTCGAGCGTGACGGAACGTCGCTCGAGGGTAAGTGCCCCCCTCGAGCTTGGCTGTGGAGCCTCGAGCGTGACGGAAACTACTGGCTAGGCTCGATCGTCACGGACATAGCTCGATCGGGACGGATATACGGCTAAGCTCGATCGTGACGGACATCCGGGCTAAGCTCGATCGTGACGGACATCCGGGCTAAGCTCGATCGTGACGGACATCCCCGCTCGAGGGTCATCGAGCGGAACGAACGCCGTGGCGAGGTTGTCGCGAAGGGCTGTTGGTGATGACAACTACTCTTTTTGGTCCGAGATTTTTAGATTTCAGTTGGGTGCCAAACAACCCTTGTTTTTGAATTATAATTGAATTTTTGACGAATTTTTGAATTTCAACCCAATTCCCTGTTGCATTGATTTTAATTGCACTTTTTAATTCTTTTGACATCAGAGATGTCACAAATTTCATCAAATCGGAGCCTCTGCAACCTCCTCTTCTGCGATTTTGTGACCCCTTCCGGACACCACCTTGGCTGAGGTATTTTAACTTCGCGATGAATACTCCGATCCCAATTTGGCAAAGGCTCTTCATCAGAAACCAAATTATTAGCGCGCTCTTCTCATAATCAGTTTATTCCTGAGCCGATCATATACACTCTGCCTGCATCCGATTCTCTCATGAACTGGAGTACGCCGATATTCTTCATCTCTATCTCGAATAATCGGTCGATTCTCCCTATCCTCAAATCGGGGTCTTTTGAATGATCCATCTTTTCCATAGCTTCCATTGCACTCTGGGCAATCATCTGGAGATGGTAACTTGATCCCTTCTTCCCAACAATAAATGAAGAAAGGACATCTCCAATGATCTTTATGCTGATACATCCTTTCCTCTTGCTGCCTTCTTCTCTCCTGCTGACGCTGATATTTCTTGATCAATCCTTGAGAGGTTACACACCTCTGAGAATTTATGGGATAATCATTTTCCCACTGTTTCTTATCCTTCAAATCGGAAGCAGAAATTTGCACTCTAGGATCAACAACCCCTTTTTCTTTTGCAGATTCCGATGTCAAGAGTTTAGTCTGTAGAGCGTTTCCTTTAGCTGGCTCTACCATATTCACTAGGAAAGGATGCCCATCGATCTTCATCGGCTTGACTGGTTTAGAAGGAATCTCAAATTGCAACTTCCCTTGTTCAATCGCCGATTGGGTTTGGTTTCTGAATACTTTGCAATCATTAGTATTATGAGATGTAGCATTGTGCCACTTACAATATACCATCTTCTTGAGCTCTTCTGCAGACAGAAGACTGTGATTGGCCGATAATTTGATCATTCCTTCTTTAAGCAGCAAATCAAAAATCCTATCGGCCTTAGTAATATGAAAACCAAATCTTTCTGGTTCTTTCTTACCAAAAAGGCATGAAATCGGCTTCATATTTTTAACCCACTCTGCCAGGCCAATTTCTTTATCTTCATCGGAATCGGACTCTGAATCGGAACTATAATCAAGGTAATTTACCTTCTTATGATAAGGTCGCTTCTGTTCATAAATCCGATTTTCATGCTTCGACATTCTCTGTACAATATGGCTCAAGCTTTCAAATTCTTGAGAGTCATACTTCTCTCTGAAGTAGGGAAGTAAATCATCAAATGCTAATTGTGCCAATTGGACATCTGTCAGGTTTAATCCATAGCATCTATTTTTTTGTCTCCCTGACTCTCTGAATGAAATTTGCTAACGACTCATCATTCCTTTGCTTCAAGCTTGTTAAATCAGTAATAGTCTTCTCTTGAACACCAGCAAAGAAATATTGATGGAATTGCTTCTCCAGGTCAGACCAGTAAATAATAAAGTTTGCTGGTAATGTCATAAACCATGAAAAAGCGGGTCCAGATAAAGAACTTGCAAATCATCGGACCCTCAGTGCATCGGTTGCTGCAGCTTCTCCACATTGTACCAGGAATCTGTTGACATGCTCTACTGTGGAGATATCATTGTTGCCAGAAAACTTAAAGAAATCAGGGATCTTGTAGCGATGAGGATAGGGTAGCAAATTATAAGCAGGTGGATAGGGGGTTCTGTACATCACATGTTGAGTCTTGGGCTTTAATCCAAACTAATTTTGCATTATATCTGCAATTTGAGCTGCCCAATCCACTTGATTCTCCTTGTGCTATCTCTTGTACTGGCTGATGCACTCTTTCTATCTCTTGACTTGACTGAATTGGCCTTGCATATCCCTTTGGTGCCGATTCATTCTGCCTGGCTGATTCTGGTTGACCAATCTCACGAATATGCCCTGAAGATGTATTCTGATTAGTTATCTAACCCTGACTTTGATTTTGGGTATTATGATAAACCTCCATAGCTGACGTGGTATTACCATGTGTTTCTGGCTGATTCGGCATATGCCTATTAGGTATTTTTGCCGAATCTAGTTTTGCAGACCATATCTGGCGTACAATTCCCTTCTCATCGATCAAAGACCAATTAATTCCATCAGCATGCGGTACCCAAATCATCTTTGGCTCCTCAGGTTGAGTCTTTGAGTTGACTTAGGAGATGTCACAAAATATTCAGGAGGCATCCCTAATCCAGTATTGGGGTCATATCCTTTGAAAAAATGCTCATTTTGACGCCGATGCTATCGGCGATGATGAGGTTAAGACTGTTGAGCTGTTTGGTGGGGTTTGAATCTGAGGTATGGCAAATGATGTTGTTGCTGTAAACCCTCCTTATGTGATCGGCCTTGATGCCGATTGCATCTGTCCGATCGGCTGATCTGCTGATGTACCATTGAACACCTGAGAAAATACAGTTTTTGCAGCCCCTGCCACAGTATCTCTTGCTGAAGTATCAACTTCAAACGCAGGAATTTGTTGATATGATGGACCTTTAAATTGAAGAACACCTTCACGCAATGTGCGAACCATTTGATTATGGAATTCATTACCCAAAACTTTACCTTGATTCACAAAGGCATGATGGACTGCTTCATTGATCATCTCATGCAGCTTTCCAGGTGTTTCAGCTATTTTGACTTCACGAGGCAATGGAAAGTCAGTTTTCTTGATAGCTTGGCCTCGTTTGGTGGTACCGAATGACTTTAAGCATAAAAGATCAAACTCTTCAGCTGCTCTTGCCATCTCAGCCTTCTGTTCATCATTGAGATCTTCCTTAGTAGTGTCAATGACCGGGCGTGCCAAAAGTGTGTTGACGCAAAAATCGGGAAAGATCTTCATGTACTAGCACACGAAATCGGCTGTGACCGATGATGCAGGGCGTGCCAGTCAATCTGACCTGTTGATTGACAAGGAAAATTGGACGTTAGTAACACAACGAAATCGGCTGGGTTTCCGATTTAGCAATGAAGACCAGATCGGCAGTGAATTCCGATCTATAATAGAGAGCCGGCTAGATCAGCCGATTCTGATGCAAAGCAGAGTAAGATTACTAAAACGTAACCTAACAAGCTAAGCAGAGCAACACTTAGAATAGATCTAAACGGCTATACCAGATCCGATAATGAAGTATAGATAACAACCAATCAAAGCTTATTCTAAGCTGGATAAGGTTGAAAAAAACCTAAACGAAGCAACAGCGATGCGCCAGATACTAAAGCTTAGATATTTACTCGATAACTGTCAAATAATTCTAAACAAAGCAACAGCGAATACGCCGGTTGCTAAAGCTTGGATCTTACTCAGTAATATGGGACTTACAAGCAAGCCTTGAGATCTGACCACCCTCGACGTGCCCAAAAGAACTCGCGAAAAGAAATGATGAAGTCGTTGACAATGTATGTAAGATGCGAAAATTGTAGAGGTTTGTTTGATGTTGGTGTGTACAGACATCCGTGACCATGCAGGGTCAATATTTATACTCTGATATCTACGACTCCTAAACGTTTACGACAAACTTAGTTGACGCAAAAGAAAAGACCCTTTTACAACCGTTTACGACTCAAACTCTATAAAAACAACCGACTCTTTATTTCGGCCCTTCTATAAGTTTAGCCTGGTAGCCTTCCAGGACTCCTCCACGTCATCAGCCTCTTGTCCGATCTTGATTCTCATCGGACTCCGATTTCGATTCAAACTACTCTGTCTCCCGGACTCCGATTCTGATTTCTAATCCCTGCTTCATTTTGCACCAATGTGACTTGTCAAAATCCGGTGTCAATAAAGGAGTGCTATTAAGGAAAAAAAGGTGTGCCATTAAAAGGAAATAAAAGATGTGTTATTAAAAGGAAATAAAATGCACCTCTCTATGGCCACCGCTTGCTTTCCCTGCATTCCAATGGCAGGAAAAATGGAAAGCCCCTGATCTTCTCTCTAATGCAAGAAATAAATCTCTCCATGACCAAAATAAAAAGAATCTCTCCATGACGCGGTTTATGGACGGATGACACGGATGAGGAAGCTCGTGCCCTCCATATTCCCCCTTAGCCACTACTCCAAGTAGTCACCGCAGTCGCAGTCACAGCAAACCCAGGCCCAGGCGGCGGTGCAAGGGGCCGGTTCCCACCGCGGTCGACGAAAGAGGATATGGTTTGAGTGTTTTTTTTGCAGTACTCGTATGGTTTTTCCTTTGGTTTACGTAGAGCACTTTTTTTGCATCACTCCACGCCTTTCGAGACTGCACGTTGTTGACAAGGAGGCGGTGACCAAGCTGGAGGCCTCCCGTCGTTGTGCGCTAGGAACATTACTCTCCTCCCTGCCCCACTGCAGTCGCGCCTCCATAGCCCCCATCGCCGCGCTAGGAGGATCGCGCCCGTCGTGCACGCTCGTCGACGCCTCCAATGTTGGCATGTACTGTGACATCTCTGATGTCAAAATATTTATTAGTGCACTTAAAACCAATGCAAAAAGGGAATTATGGGTTGAAACTCAAAAATCCATCAAAAATTCAAATTTAAATTCAAAAACAAGGGTTGTTTGACACCCAACTGAAAACTCGAGATTTTTGTACTAAACTTGAAAATCTCCAAACATAAAAGTTGTTTGTCATCACAAATAAACCCTAGTCACTGTTTGGAACTTTTGAAAATTTTGCAGTTTAGTCCCTCAAAAACTCGAAATACAGTTCTGGGCACCTTTTTGTTTTTGGGTTGTTTGAGCTCGAAAAATTTGAAATTTCAGGTTCACCCCAAAAAGAAAGATGTGTCCCATCTCTCAAACTCCATCTTTTATTTTCACACTTTTTCAAGTTCAGTTCAAATTTTTGGAGAAAATTCGAAATGGAAAACGGAGCTCCACGGGCGCCAACAGTGGCCCTGGCGCGCTCCTGCGCTGGCCGGAGCTCGGCCGCCACGTGGCCGGCGAGCGGCGCAGGCAGCGCCGAGCTGGCCGAGCCGCGGCGGACGCTGGCGCTTGTCGCCTTGCACTTGTCCAGCCCCTCCCGAGCCATCAAGTCGCCGCCGTCGAGTCGCCTCGCCTCGCGCCGCGGAACGCCATCATGCCGGTCGCGCGCCGCCATGGCCGCACGCGCGGTCGCGCCGCGCAGCGCGCCCTGCAGGCCGCGATTCCGTCCCGCTACGCTCCAACACACCCTGTAGACGATCCTACAGCACCACGCAAGGATCTCCCTCGCCAACCGAGCCGCTCGCGCTCTGTCCAAGCTCCCAGCGCATCAATGGCGTGTCACGTCGGCCATTACTCCGCGCGCACGCTCCCGAGGCCACACGACCCCGCTCTAGCATGCCCAAGCCTCCCACCGAGCCTTTCGCACACTCCACTCACTCGCTCACTTCTCCAGTTCGTCTCCTCGCGCTCGCTCCGTCGTCTTCTTCCTCGTCCGAGGGCATAAGTTCATCGTCTTCGTTTTTCTAGGGTCCTCCGTGCAAAAGTCAGGGACTAGTTTGAAAGGTTTTGAAAGTTCTAGGGTCCCCGGCGTAAAAAGATTCTTAAACCTAGATCTATTTTTCCCGAATCTTGTAAAATCCGTTAAAAATCGTACAAAAATCAGAAAAATGCACAAAAATACTCCCTGGATTCGTGAGATTGTAAACACCAATCTCCTTTAGGCATGTGTATACTTTTGATGAACCGTTTTATGAATTAAAATTCAAACTGTGGAAATGGAAACTTGTGCACGATTTCAAATCTAGAGCTCCGCTAGGGTTGATCCTTGGATATGTTATTTGTAGTGACTTTGGACAGCTTGTGTCCAAAGGGGACCTAAAAATATGAAGTGTAGCTTCAGTTATAAATTAAAATGTGTTTCCTGTCTTTTTGTAGTCCAGAAATTATTAAAAATAATCTGTGCAGTGAAATATCACCATTTTTATCCAGAGGACTAGAAACTTGTTAGCACACCTGTTAAAAATGCAAAACTTAATTTTTGCTCTGTTTAGACCAGCAAATAAATAGATACGTGTTTTTGGATAGAAATTTATTGAGGACTGTCCAAGGGTTATTTTGAGCCACCACTTGGCCAGAACCCTCCTTGCACACATGACTAGCTTTGGTAGGGAAATCTCCTGAATTGGATGAATTTTCGATTTTATATGAATTTATTTCATTTCTGCAGACAGCTGATTGATATATTTTTAATAAATTATGTTTAGCTCAGATTTAGCTAAATTTTGGAGTGAGCTTAGCTCTTATACTCCAGTAGCTGTCATAAAGTTTATAGATAAAAATGATGAGCAGAATTGGAGAAACAAAAATGAGAAGTAATCTAGGTGGAAATTGATTTATATAAAAGAATAAAACTTTTTTTTTAGTTAGAATAAAATAAAGGGAATCTGAAATTCCAGAGCAGCACCCTAAATTGTGAATAATAAAATAGAATTCTTTTATATAAGTACACAATCACCATCGAAGTCAAATAAAAATCTTCCACCCCTCTACTCTATTTTTGTGAAGAAAATAGTAGTACTTAAGCATGTCTAGGTGAATATGGCCTTCAAGGCCTTAATCATAGCATCAATAGGCAGCCACCTTAAGCTATGCATCTCATGTAGAAGGCGCTATTCCGGACGGCAACTACCACCTCATCCCCGCTGACGAGGAAGGAATCCCGGAGGAAGGTGCCGGCGAAGGATCGACCAACCCGGAGGCTAACCCCCAGCTTGAGCAAGAAGGCAAGCCCCGGAGCATAACCTAACCTTTACCAATTATGCATCTATGAATTTCCTATGCTTGTGCATTTATGTTTCAAGGAGTTGATTGAATACCTTAGCTGCACGTTTCCTAGTACCTATGACTTGCAACACTAGTATGAAAGGATCGATAGGGCATTGCTTTAGGTCCGTTACAAGTCGAGTGATTTCCTGTCACTCGCGAGACATAGGAATTGCTTGTCTTTACTTATGTTGGAATCATAAGGATTGACGGGCGGGATGATAGATGTAGATCTCCCGTCCGTGTATGATAATTGATTTAAGGTCGAAATGTGTGGTTGAGTGTGTCAAGTTTTTGAACGTACCACATGCATGCCGATATATGGGAGTCGGTAAGCCCGGTACCAGATTGAAGCAGCTAGGGCCGATAGCCATCTCTCCTTGGAAACTTTGTTTTCCCCTGCCGTACACTTGTGGATATATGCGTGAGACTGTGGGTGAAGCAGTAAACCTTTATCCTATGGAAATGGACCCGGTTCCGAATTGTGGATCGATGGGAAAGGTTGGGAAATGCTTGTACCTTTTATAACAAGCAGAGTATCCGTGTGTGTTGGGTTTCCCCTGGCCAGGTAGCAAAAATTCGGTTTGAACTGTCCGCTTCTCGCGGTTAATGAGACTGCTTGACCGCCTTGCTACATTGAGTAACAAGTGGAATTATGAGATTTATGAACTTGTTGGATGAATTAAATTGTATTGCACCACTTGTATGCTTAGAGAGGATGCTAATCTAGAATGGTTAAATCTACTAGAATATGAGGCTAAAACATGAAAGCAAGGACCTACTCTTAGTTGCTTTTTGGCAAACAAACCCACCAGCCAAAAGCCTCTCATGTCTAGATGTCGGTGATGTAGTTTTCACCCGACGGGTAAGCCTCGCTGAGTATTAGTATACTCAGCCTTGCTTGTGGCATTGATTTACAGGTACCATGTTGGATGTGGCCGTCGATGCTTTGACTTGGCCTACCCAGGTTCCCCCTGGATGGCATATCGAATGGGTTCCGTCCTCTGCCGAGGAACGGGAGGAGTAGCACCGTGGCAGGCTTCAGCATGGTGTTATTTGTATCGTCGTTAGATTTTCTTCCGCTGCTATGAACCTTTTTAAATTCCGCTGCAATGAACTTTATTTCCGCTGCAAGACTTTGATACTGTGATTTAAATTTGAACTTGGTCTGTAATAACTTTATGTTACTATTTGTGTATGTTAAATTTGTGGAATGTTGTAATCTCTGGAACTCACCTTCGTGTGGGCGTGCTGTTGTTTCGATCGAGAAAAGTACGTGGTTAATCGGGTTTAATCCGACGGCGCTCCAGCTTATTCCGGATTAAGTGCCTGACTACTCGGTTAGTGGTCCCGAGGTACTTAACTTGGAATAATTTCGGAGTGGTCCGCCACAGCTGGCATCAGAGCCGAAGCAGCGCACCGGAGAGAGCAACAAACCTTTAATAAACATTTTTGAATAAAACTTGCCAACTCGTACTTCCGACGCGCCTCGCGATGGAAGGATATTATTAGGACCGTTAAGGATGTTACCTAGAACGTGAAGCCTATGTGGGTTAAGGGATCACGATATGATAGGTGGCAAATAGTATATTATACTGACTTCCAGCACATTTCATTCTGTCATTTACTTTATGCAATGGTGGGCGCAAGGTACGGCGATTGCTGTAACGTACCACGGCACTATATGAAAATATAGTGGCGGCACATAGTCAATACGTTGTGACGGCGTATGAAACTAGAATAGCATGGTGGGCGCAAGGTACGGCGATTGCTGTAGCGTACCACGGCATCATATGCAAATATGATGGCGGCACAAAGTCAATACGCTATCTCATGAGCGTATGAAACTGTCAATATGTTGCCTTGGTGAGATATGAACATTGCCCGTTCAATGTTAAACGTTCGGGTGCCACCTCTATAGTGGGTGGTAATGAATGGAGACGCTTTCGTGAGTGCTGGCACGAAAGGTTGATTATACATGCTCTGGAATGGAATTTTCTGCAGGTACACTAACCGCGAATCCGTATGTTGAAACGGTTAGAAAAGTCGGCTAGATAATATAGGGAGAGACGAATATCGCCTAGCCACCGGCACTAACTTCGTAGGCCAAAGTTTTATTGGCATGTGTGTTGGTGAGAGCGAATAGGCCGCTGATGCATTGCATTTTACTGCAATAATATCGAATTTTAACATGTGGCCAAATCGAACCGCCGTAAAAATTCAAATCACAACCCAAAAATCCTGCTGAGACCAGTCTGTTTGCACCTTTAATTCGAAACTGAAAACATTGTCAAATGAAAAAGTATTCAACATGAAAGTTGTCACAAATATTATAAAGTTTATGCTGAAGAAATTTCAACAAAAATGGTTCTACTGAACTGGAGTTATGCTAAAAATGGTAACCCCCTGTCTGCTGGAAATTTCTGGGAACAGTGAGATAAACATTGAATTTTTACACCATCTTAACGACAGTTTATGCTCAAACCTCCAACATGAAACTTGTTAGGAATTACTTAAACAATGTCCTGGCCAAATTTGGGAATTTTTGAGTCTGTAGGTTTTGAGTTTTGTAATTTTTACTACACTGTCCAGAATCGGTTTTTGTTTTCTTTGGCGCTAACCGGTTCTCACCCTTGCCCTTTTTCTTTTGGTTCAGAATGGACGCTCTCGCTGACCTGGCTAGCTACCCCAACGACGTGTCCTTCTCTGATTGCTTGGGATGGGAAGGCTTCCCTAGCATCTTGTGGTCGGTTTTGCAGGCGCTTGACTACCCTACACCGCCACAGTACGAGAGGACCCTTATCCGAGACCACGGTGTGACCCGCTCCCGTGTGCGTTTGGTGGTATATCTCCACCCACCGTGTCTTAGCTCCCCCACTTGTACGGTGGAAGTGCATGGACACCATATGGAGACGACGTGTGAGCTAGCCGCCTTGAATGGCATTAGCTCTTTTGTTGCTCAGAACCAGGAGTTGGTAGAGCACCAGTTGCTAGGCTTGTTTCCACCGACTCAGCAGGATGATCCCCATTGGATGAGGCGCTACCTTAGCTCCCCTTTGAGGATGGCGGAGAACCCCGTCGCTGCAGCGGCATTGATGATGAGGTGGATACGAGCCTACCACCGTTTGCAGGCACTTCTTGGACGGTCGCAGAGCGAGATGCTCAATCTTGCCATGGACATGTCCGCCCGTGCCCGTGACATAGGGGTTGAGAGGACCTCATTGTCCATTGAGGTGACCACTAGGGATGCCATGATTGCTGACTTGGAGAGGCAATTGAATGACCTCCACATTGCGCACAACAACACCCAAAATGAGTTAGCACAAACAAGGGATGAGCTTGAGGAGGTACACGGTACCTTGGAGCATGCAAATGCTATGCTAGCCGCCCATGATGCTCAGCACCTTCTTGAGCAAGAAGGAGGGGATGGAGAAGGAGAGGCCCCCGATTCCGACATGAACACCGAGGATGACATGCCGCCCCTTCCAGCTCCACCTTCACCTATGGGCAGCGAGGCTACCGCTAACAACCTAGATGATTTTTAGAGTGGTAGTAGCAAGTTTACTCCTTCTCTAGGCCTAAATTTTGGCTTCATGTTGTAATAGGCTAGATGGAGTTGAGCTCCCTTTTTATCTTCTGGTGGCAATGTAATTTAATGATGTGGTTGTGTGGTCAAAACTTGATGAAGTTGTAATAGCTGTGTGAAAACTTTCTGCAGCTGACCTCGTTTTAATTATTGATGGGTTTTCCATTCATTTCTGGGATGTGATGTGAACTACAAAGTTGTTTGGAATTTGTCAAACAAAATGATCACCAAATTGCAACCCTATTGGTTAAGCGAAATAAAAATGGCAACCAAAACACTACAGCTCGGCCTGCTGAAAAACAGCAAACGCAGAGAGCTAAAGATTGAATTTTTCGGCTTAGTTCCAGTCCAAAATTGAATCTGAGCCCAACATGAAAGTTGGAGAGCATAAAATTTTCGAGCTACTGACCGTATTGGAGCAATTGACTTGTTTCCTGTTGGGAGATATGATTTTTCTTCCGAACTGTGTGCTGACGTGTCATTCTGCGCAGTACACTTCAATCTATTGTCACGTTCTATCTCGTCATTCATTATGCAAGCTTATGAAATGTGGCTAATACAAGTACCTACTGCAGATGGCAATCACCCGCAGCGGTCATGACGCTAGTGGCTCCAACGCTAACCAGCAGGGGCCAGAGGGGCAGCAACAGCCGCCACCACCTCCTCCACCGCAGCAACCTCCGACGTGACAGCAGTTGTATGCCACGCAGACGGAGATTCTCCGGAACCTGCAGCATCAGCAGCAAATGATGCAGCAGCAGATGCTTCAGCAAGGAGGTCAACGGGCCCCTCAGCCTCAGGTGGCCAGATATGAGGATTTCCTGGCAACACACCCGCCGATATTCTCACGTGCTGATGAGCCCTTGGAGGCCGATACATGGATTCGAGCCATCGAGTCCAAGTTCACCATCCTGGCGACGCCTTGCACCTCCAACCGCAAGGTCGTGTTCGCGGCGCAGCAGCTCCGCGGCCCAGCTCTCCTATGGTGGGAGACCTACCTGGCCCTGCAGCAGGAGAGTCATGTGGTTGAGTGGGATGAGTTCAAGGCTGCATTCAAGGCTCATCACATTCCGGCCGGTCTGGTAGAGCGGAAGTTAAATGAATTTTTGGCTCTGACCCAGGGTACCCGCACAGTGCTGCAGTACGCCCAGGCCTTCAATGGTCTATGCCCCTATGCGGGTCATCACGCCGATTCTGACGAGAAGAAGCTGGAAAGTTTCCGACGTGGCCTTAACACCAAGTTGAAAGCCCAGTTGGCCACCACCCGTGCTGCCACGTACGGCGATCTCGTGAACCTTGCCATTGCCCAGGAAGACGCCAATATGGTGCACAAGGCGGAGAAGAAGAGGAAGACTCCCGCTGGACCTTCGAGCGTGCAGCCGCCGAGATTCCGCTTGGTTCCCCCGGCTGCACCGCAAGGACAGTCCAGGGCACCTCAGGGAGGTGGATGGGTTGCTAGGCCGCCACAGCCTAACGCGCCCCGTTTCCCTCCACCACCGCAGCAGCAACAGGTGCCAAGGCAGAATGCACAGCAGCCAGCTCGCCCTAGAGCCGGCTATCAGTGCTTCAAGTGTGGAAGTAAAGATCACTTTATCAAGGATTGCCCGCAGAACAAGCAGCAGAACCAGCGCCCGGGAAATCAGCAAGGCAAGGGCAAACAGCAGCAGCGTGTGCAGGTTCGGCAAGGACGGCTCAACTACACCACTTTGGCCGACCTACCCGAGGGAGCCCCAGACATGACTGGTACCTTCCCTATCTGCACTCAACCTGCTGTGATATTGTTTGATTCCGGGGCAACACATAGTTTTATAAGCACAAGATTTCATGTGAAATGCGGACTAAAATCGTACCATACCAAATCATCATATGTGATATCAACTGCGGGAGGTAAAATTGCATCCAACCAAGTCACCCGAAAGGTTCCAATCAGGCTGGGAAGTAAAACATTTCCTACTGATTTAATTCTGCTTGGTATGGAAGGAATTGACATTGTGTTAGGAGCCAATTGGATGACTCAACATAAGGTTGTGCTAGATGTTGCGGAACGAGTTGTTGAAATAAACTCGCCTACGCATGGCCCGAGTATGCTATATCTGCCACAACGGACTTGCGTCGATGCGTGTGCTTATACAATGGTAGAAACCCAACTAAAGGACATTCCGGTGGTATGTGAGTATGCCGATGTATTTCCGGATGACTTACCTGGGATGCCGCCGGATAGGGACATTGAATTTGTGATTGAACTTCAGCCTGGCACAGCACCTATATCAAAGAGACCATATAGAATGCCACCCAACGAATTGGCTGAATTAAAAATTCAACTCCAAGAATTGCTAGACAAAGGTTTCATTCGTCCTAGTGTATCGCCTTGGGGATGTCCCGCTATCTTTGTGAAAAAGAAGGACCATTCCTTGAGGTTGTGTATTGATTACCGGCCTCTCAATGCGGTGACTATTAAGAACAAGTACCCACTCCCCCGTATTGACATTCTGTTTGACCAACTAGCTGGCGCCAGAGTGTTCTCCAAGATTGACCTTCGCTCTCGCTATCACCAAATAAAAATCAGGCCTTGTGACATTCCAAAGACTGCCTTTTCTACACGTTACGGGCTTTATGAATTCTTGGTTATGTCTTTTGGACTCACCAATGCCCCAGCCTACTTCATGTACCTCATGAATTCGGTCTTCATGTCAGAACTAGACAAGTTTGTGGTTGTTTTCATCGACGACATTCTTATATATTCTAAGAATGAGGAAGAGCATGCCGAGCACCTTCGCATTGTTCTTCAAAGGTTGAGAGATCACCAGCTCTACGCCAAGTTCTCCAAGTGTGAATTCTGGTTAGAGAGCGTGAAGTTCTTAGGTCACACGGTATCCAAGGATGGTATATCCGTGGATCCAACCAAAGTGCAAGAGGTGCTAGATTGGCAACCACCTACCTCTGTCCACGAGATTCGGAGTTTTCTGGGTTTAGCCGGTTATTATCGCCGTTTTATTCCGGACTTCTCTCGGATTGCGAAGCCCATGACCGAACTCTTAAAGAAGGGAGTCAAATTTGAGTGGAATGACAAATGCGATGAAGCTTTCCACACTTTGCGAAGACATTTAACTTCAGCCCCAGTTTTGGCTCAGCCCGATTGCACCAAGCCCTATGATGTCTACTGTGATGCATCAGGCACCGGACTTGGCTGTGTCCTCATGCAAGAGAACCGAGTCATTGCTTATGCTTCTTGAGCACTTCGGCCTCATGAGCAAAACTACCCCACGCACGATCTTGAGTTAGCAGCGGTTATTCATGCTCTCAAGATGTGGAGACACTATTTGATGGGTGTTCCATGCAACATATACACAGACCACAAGAGCCTTAAATATGTCTTCACTCAGGCACATTTGAATATGAGGCAGCGAAGATGGTTGGAGTTAGCAAAGGACTACGACCTTAGTGTGCATTATCACCCCGGCAAGGCTAATGTAGTTGCGGATGCGCTAAGCCGCAAGGCTCATTGTCATTGTCTTTCCATGGAGTCCTACGCTGACACCCTGTGTCATGAAATGGCCAAGCTCAATTTAGAGATCGTTCCACACGGGTACTTCAGCCATATTGCAGTTGAACCAACCCTGCACGATCAGATTGTTGTAGCCCAATTAAATGACGCGAGCGTTAAAATCCTTAAAAGGAAATTGTCAAAGGAGAAAGTGAAAGAGAAGTACAAGTGTTTCCGGCTAGATGGGCAGGGAGTGATGTGGTTTGGACATCGCCTCGTGGTGCCCAAAAACACGGAACTCCGGAAGAAGATTATGGATGAGGCCCATCTCTCCAAATTTTCTATCCATCCCGGCAGCACCAAAATGTACCAAGATTTGAAACAAAACTTTTGGTGGACTCGAATGAAGCGAGAAATTGCCACGTATGTGTCGGAATGTGACACATGCCAGCGGGTTAAGGCTAGCCACTTGAAGGTAGCAGACACGCTTCAACCTCTACCTATTCCCTCATGGAAGTGGGAAGATCTAAGCATGGATTTCATTGTTGGACTTCCCAGAACCCCGCAGGGGCATGACTCCATTTGGGTAATTGTGGATCGCCTTACCAAGACCGCACATTTTATTCCGGTCAATACCATTTATACCGCTAAGAAGTACGCGGAGATTTATTTGGAGCAGATCGTTTGTCTACATGGGGTACCCAAGACGATAATTTCAGATCGTGGTGCTCCGTTCGTAGCACGCTTTTGGGAACAATTGCAATTATCCCTAGGCACAAAACTGATCCGTAGTTCAGCATATCACCCTCAAACCGATGGGCAGACGGAAAGGGTAAATCAAATACTTGAGGATATGCTTCGAGCTTGTGTTATCCATTATGGAAAGAATTGGGAGAAGTGTTTATCTCTGGCCGAATTCTCCTATAACAACAGCTACCAAGCAAGTCTTAAAATGACACCTTTCGAAGCCTTGTATGGTAGAAGATGCCGGACCCCGTTGTGTTGGTCCCAGGCAGGCGAGAGATATACTTATGGCCTTGACCTTTTAAAGGAAGCAGAAGAAAAGGTTAGGATCATTCGTGAAAATTTGAAGACCGCTCAGTCACGGCAAAAGAGTTACTACGATCAACGGCGGAAACCACTTCAGTTTGAAGTTGGTGATCACGTGTATCTTAAGGTCTCCCCGACCAAGGGTGTGCAAAGATTTGGATTAAAAGGAAAGCTTGCACCTCGTTACATCGGCCCGTATGAAATTACTCAACAATGTGGACCAGTGGCCTATCGAGTGAAGCTTCCTGAGAAGCTCTCAGCTGTACACGATGTATTTCATGTTTCTCAACTCAAGAGGTGTCTTCGTGTTCCGACCGAAGTTGTTGAACAAGAGGAACTCTCGATTGAACCGGATCTCTCCTATGATGAGCATCCCGTTAAGATCCTTGACGAGAAAGAGCGACAAACACGAAGGAAGGGAGTTAAAATGTACAAAATTCAGTGGAGTCATCACTCCGAAGATGAAGCCACGTGGGAAACCGAGGACTATCTTAAGAAGAATTACCCTGACATTCTTTCGTAAGCCAAGGTATTTCTTTCCCCTCTTTATCCCTATGTTTAATCGAATCTCGGGACGAGATTCCTTTTAAGCGGGGTAGGCTGTGACACCTCTGATGTCAAAATATTTATTAGTGCACTTAAAAAACCAATGCAAAAAGGGAATTATGGGTTGAAACTCAAAAATCCATCAAAAATTCAAATTTAAATTCAAAAACAAGGGTTGTTTGTTTGACACCCAACTGAAAACTCGAGATTTTTGTACTAAACTTGAAAATCTCGAAACATAAAAGTTGTTTTTCATCACAAATAAACCCTAGTCACTGTTTGGAACATTTGAAAATTTGGCAGTTTAGTCCCTCAAAAACTCGAAATACAGTTCTGGGCACCTTTTTGTTTTTGGGTTGTTTGAGCTCGAAAAATTTGAAATTTTAGGTTCACCCCAAAAAGAAAGATGTGTCCCATCTCTCACACTCCAACTTTTATTTTCACACTTTTTCAAGTTCAGTTCAAATTTTTGGAGAAAATTCGAAATGGAAAACGGAGCTCCACGGGCGCCAACAGTGGCCCTGGCGCGCTCCTGCGCTGGCCGGAGCTCTGCCGCCACGTGGCCGGCGAGCGGCGCAGGCCGCGCCGAGCTGGCCGAGCCGCGGCGGACGCTAGCGCTTGTCGCCTTGCACTTGTCCAGCCCCTCCCGAGCCATCAAGTCGCCGCCGTCGAGTCGCCTCGCCTCGCGCCGCGGAACGCCATCATGCCGGTCGCGCGCCGCCATGGCCGCACGCGCGCTCGCGCCGCGCTGCGCGCCCTGCAGGCCGCGATTCCGTCCCGCTACGCTCCAACACACCCTGTAGACGATCCTACAGCACCACGCAAGGATCTCCCTCGCCAACCGAGCCGCTCGCGCTCTGTCCAAGCTCCCAGCGCATCAATGGCGCGTCACGTCGGCCATTACTCTGCGCGCACGCTCCCGAGGCCACACGACCCCGCTCTAGCATGCCCAAGCCTCCCACCGAGCCTATCGCACACTCCACTCACTCGCTCACTTCTCCAGTTCGTCTCCTCGCGCTCGCTCCGTCGTCTTCTTCCTCGCGCCGCGCGGACCGAGCCGAGCTTCGCCGAGAAATTCTCCTTCCACTCTCCACCATTCCCAAATTCATCGCGCACGAAGCTAGACCTCTACCCTAGCTCCATTTCCCCCCGCTCCTCCCGAGCTATTGTCGCTTCTCCGGCGAGAAATCAAGATTTCCCCCAAATCGCGATTTTCGGCCGCCGGAGCACCCTCACGTCGAGACCCCACTCCGAGCCGTCCTCGAGGTCAACCGAGCACGCCATTAGCTTCCTCGAGCTCCACTGGTGCTCTAGGACCCTTCAAACCCCGACGAACGCCTCCGACCTCACCGGCGTAGCAGTCGCGGCGGCCGCACCGCCACCGCTCGTCGCCGGCGAAACTCCGAGCTTCCCCGGCCTCCCAACCGTCACCAATCGAGTCGTGGTGAGCCCCTGGATCTTTTCCCCCACTTCCCCGACCCTAGCTCGCCGCCGTTTGGCCGGGGTCCTCCGTGCAAAAGTCAGGGACTAGTTTGAAAGGTTTTGAAAGTTCTAGGGTCCCCGGCGTAAAAAGATTCTTAAACCTAGATCTAATTTTCCCGAATCTTGTAAAATCCGTTAAAAATCGTACAAAAATCAGAAAAATGCACAAAAATACTCCCTGGATTCGTGAGATTGTAAACTCCAATCTCCTTTAGGCATGTGTATACTTTTGATGAACCGTTTTTGAATTAAAATTCAAACTGTGGAAATTGAAACTTGTGCACCATTTCAAATCCAGAGCTCCGCTAGGGTTGATCTTTGGATATGTTGTTTGTAGTGACTTTGGACAGCTTGTGTCCAAAGGGGACCTAAAAATATGAAGTGTAGCTTCAGTTATGAATTAAAATGTGTTTCCTGTCTTTTTGTAGTCCAGAAATTATTAAAAATAATCTGTGCAGTGAAATATCACCATTTTTATCCAGAGGACTAGAAACTTGTTAGCACACCTGTTAAAAATGCAAAACTTAATTTTTGCTCTGTTTAGGCCAGCAAATAAATAGATACGTGTTTTTGGATAGAAATTTATTGAGGACTGTCCAAGGGTTATTTTGAGCCACCACTTGGCCAGAACCCTCCTTGCACACATGACTAGCTTTGGTAGGGAAATCTTCTGAATTGGATGAATTTTCGATTTTATATGAATTTATTTCATTTCTGCGGACAGCTGATTGATATATTTTTAATAAATTATGTGTAGCTCAGATTTAGCTAAATTTTGGAGTGAGCTTAGCTCTTATACTCCAGTAGCTGTCATAAAGTTTATAGATAAAAATGATGAGCAGAATTGGAGAAACAAAAATGAGAAGTAATCTAGGTGGAAATTGATTTATATAAAAGAATAAACCTATTTTTTTTAGTTAGAATAAAATAAAGGGAATCTGAAATTCCAGAGCAGCACCCTAAATTGTGAATAATAAAATAGAATTCTTTTATATAAGTACACAATCACCATCGAAGTCAAAAAAAAATCTTCCACCCCTCTACTCTATTTTTGTGAAGAAAATAGTAGTACTTAAGCATGTCTAGGTGAATATGGCCTTCAAGGCCTTAATCATAGCATCAATAGGCAGCCACCTTAAGCTATGCATCTCATGTAGAAGGCGCTATTCCGGACGGCAACTACCACCTCATCCCCGCTGACAAGGAAGGAATCCCGGAGGAAGGTGCCGGCGAAGGATCGACCAACCCGGAGGCTAACCCCCAGCTTGAGCAAGAAGGCAAGCCCCGGAGCATAACCTAACCTTTACCAATTATGCATCTATGAATTTCCTATGCTTGTGCATTTACGTTTCAAGGAGTTGATTGAATACCTTAGCTGCACATTTCCTAGTACCTATGACTTGCAACACTAGTATGAAAGGATCGATAGGGCATTGCTTTAGGTCCGTTACAAGTCGAGTGATTTCCTGTCACTCGCGAGACATAGGAATTGCTTGTCTTTACTTATGTTGGAATCATAAGGATTGATGGGCGGGATGATAGATGTAGATCTCCCGTCCGTGTATGATAATTGATTTAAGGTCGAAATGTGTGGTTGAGTGTGTCAAGTTTTTGAACGTACCACATGCATGCCGATATATGGGAGTCGGTAAGCCCGGTACCAGATTGAAGCAGCTAGGGCCGATAGCCATCTCTCCTTGGAAACTTTGTTTTCCCCTGCCGTACACTTGTGGATATATGCGTGAGACTGTGAGTGAAGCAGTAAACCTTTATCCTAAGGAAATGGACCCGGTTCCGAATTGTGGATCGATGGGAAAGGTTGGGAAATGCTTGTACCTTTTATAACAAGCAGAGTATCCGTGTGTGTTGGGTTTCCCTTGGCCAGGTAGCAAAAATTCGGTTCGAACTGACCGCTTCTCGCGGTTAATGAGACTGCTTGACCGCCTTGCTACATTGAGTAACAAGTGGAATTATGAGATTTATGAACTTGTTGGATGAATTAAATTGTATTGCACCACTTGTATGCTTAGAGAGGATGCTAATCTAGAATGGTTAAATCTACTAGAATATGACGCTAAAACATGAAAGCAAGGACCTACTCTTAGTTGGTTTTTGGCAAACAAACCCACCAGCCAAAAGCCTCTCATGTCTAGATGTCGGTGATGTAGTTTTCACCCGACGGGTAAGCCTCGCTGAGTATTAGTATACTCAGCCTTGCTTGTGGCATTGATTTACAGGTACCATGTTGGATGTGGCCGTCGATGCTTTGACTTGGCCTACCCAGGTTCCCCCTGGATGGCATATCGAATGGGTTCCGTCCTCTGCCGAGGAACGGGAGGAGTAGCACCGTGGCAAGCTTCAGCATGGTGTTATTTGTATCGTCGTTAGATTTACTTCCGCTGCTATGAACCTTTTTAAATTCCGCTGCAATGAACTTTATTTCCGCTGCAAGACTTTGATACTCTGATTTAAATTTGAACTTGGTCTGTAATAACTTTATGTTACTATTTGTGTATGTTAAATTTGTGGATTGTTGTAATCTCTGGAACTCACCTTCGTGTGGGCGTGCTGTTGTTTCGATCGAGAAAAGTACGTGGTTAATCGGGTTTAATCCGACGGCGCTCCAGCTTATTCCGGATTAAGTGCCTGACTACTCGGTTAGTGGTCCCGAGGTACTTAACTTGGAATAATTTCGGAGTGGTCCGCCACATCTACGGTCGGTTTCATGTCGCGCCTCATCGTACGCCACCGCACGATCGGATTCTCGTATCCCTTCCTTGTGCGTGATCCACGTCACTCCAGATGCACCTACTGATCCCGACGTCGACCGCATCGCCTACTTGGCCACCATCCATGGTCATCTCCTAGCGCCATCCACGCCCTGCGGGTTGAGGTTCCCTGGAGGCTAGAGTTCGTCTATGCAGCCAATCAGCAGCTTGCTGCTGCTGGCTTCCACTTCGATCGGCTTACCCATGTAAAACAGCTCATTTCATACTCTTGCTTGCTTCATCACGAGGACCAAGTTTCAAATTGGAGAATAAATAAATATATAGTGTATATAGAATGAACATCAGTCGGCCGAGATTTGCTTGCAGAAACTAGCTAGGCTATCTGGCATTAGGGTATGGATGAATTTACTCATAACCTGCAGCGAGTCTAGCAAGCAGTCAGGTAAAAACATGCATATATATATATATATTCTTGTTGGTCGTCCACCTCCTCTTATATATTTTGTTACACTCATATGTTGTTATTGTCCTCCTCCTACCCAGTGAGAAGCCCTGCAAAATTGGCACTTCACTTCCTCCTCATGGCCAAGATCATCCATCATCGAGGATTGTAACACCCTAAAAATGCCTTTCTTGAATCTAGTAAATAAATTTGCCTTTTATATTCATATGCTCATAATTAATGTAGGAAAATGAAGCTTTTGAGAAATTAAAAGAAAATATAACGAATATAAACATTATTGATGCATTTATGCTGGTGCATTTCTTTTTGATTGTTGAATTCAAATTTGAATTTGAATTTAAATGAGGAGTTTGAAAATTTTAAAGTGAAAAGCTTTTCTTTTCTTCTCTTCTTGGCCCGGCCCAATTCCACCCTCCGTCCCTCCCTCCCTCCCTCCCTCTCTCTCTCTCTCCACCGTGCGGCCGAGCTTCTCTCTTCTTCTCTCCCCCGCGGGGCCCAGCTCGGCCCGCCAGCCCACTAGCGCAGCAGCCCGCTTCCCTCTCTCCTCCACACCGCCGACACCCCGGGCCCGCAAGTCATCTTCCACCTCTGGCGCGAGGCCAAGCCGGATAAAATAGTTTACATCCGAATTTAACACAAGACATAGTCTTAAACAAATAACACAGCGAAAGTCTTAATATCATTAAACGCTTCATAACAAGTAGAACCTCAAAAGCCACAGGGACGCTGTGACATCCCTGATGTAAAAATATTGGAAGTACTTTTAAAACAGGTTAAAAAGGGGAAAAAGTGGTGTAGGAACTCAAAAATTCATCAAAATTCAAATTTAACTTCGAAAGCAAAGGACCTTGGGCACCCAACTGAAATCTCAAGATTTTGGTGCTGAACTTAAAAATCTCGGACCAAAAGAGTAGTTGTCATCACCTACAGCCCTTCACGACAACCTCGCCACGGCGTTTGTTTCGCTTGATGACCCTCGAACCAGTATTGTCCGTGACGATCGAGCTATGTCCGTGACGATCGAGCCTAGCCAGTAGTCCGTCACGATTCGAGGCCGCACGATAGGACCCTCGAGGCCCCGCAATCCGTCACGATTCGAGGCCGCACGATAGGACCCTCGAGGCCCCGCAGTCCGTCACGCTCGAGGCTTCGCAGCCAAGCTCGAGGGGGCACTCACCCTCGAGCGGCGTTTCCGACCGTTCGAGGCTCGGCAAGCTCGAGCTTGCGGCTCAAGCTCGAAGCGCCGTAGCGCCTGGTCGAAGTGCCTGGTCCAAGCTCGAAAGTTGTGTCCCACACCTCGAACTCCAACTTTTAATTTTACACGTTTCGAAGTTCAGTTCGAATTTTTGGAGAAAGTTCAACAGGGGCAAAGGAGCTCCACGGGGCTGCCAGCTCGCCCCTGGCGCGCTTTGCTCCGGCCGGAGTCCGGCCGCCACGTGGCCGGCGTGTGGCGGAGACCGCGTCGGGTCGGCCGAGCCGTGGCGGCAGCTAGCTTTTGTCCTCGCGCGTTTGTCCCAAGCCTTCCGTACCGTCACTTCGCGGGCGACGGCGCACTGCTGCCTCGAGCCGCGGAGCGCCATCATGACGAGCTCGCTCGGCACTGGTCGCAGCCGCGCAGCGCCGTCCCGCAGTCGCGATGCTCGCTCGCTACGTGCCAAGGAGCACTGTGGAGGATCCCCAGCGATCACGCCACAATCTTCCTCGCCCAATCGTGTCGCGCGCGCTCTGTTCGAGCTCGGGCATGCATCAATGGCGCGTCACGTCGGCCTTTACTCCGCGCGCACGCTCCCGAGGCATCACGACCCCGCTCTAGCGTGCCCAAGCCTCCCACCGAGTCATTCTCACACTCCACTTGCTCGCTCACTTCTCCAGTTCATCTCCTCGCGCTCGCTCCGTCGTCTTCTTTCTCACGCCGCACGGACCGAGCCGAGCTTCGCCGAGAAATTCGCCCTCCACTCTCCACCATTCCCAAATTCGTCCCGCACGAAGCTAGACCTCTACCCTAGCTCCATTTCCCCCACTTCCCCCGAGCTATTGTCGCTCTCCGGCGAGAAATCGGATTTTCCCAAGTCCGCATTTCCGGCCGCCGGAGCACGCGCACGTCGAGCCCCTACTTCGAGCCCTCCCCGAGGTCAACCGAGCACGCCAATAGCTTCCCCGAGTCCTACGGGTGCTAACGGACCCCTTCATTACCGGCGACAGCCTCCAACCTCGCCGACATCGAGCCCGTGGCGACCGCACTGCCACCGCACGTCGCCGGCGTTTTACGAGCCTCTTCCGGCCTCCCAACCGTCATCGTTCGACTCGTGGTAAGCCACTGGTTCTTTTCCCCACCTCTCCGACCTCCTTTCACCGCCTTTCGCCCGGCGCAGTGACAGCCAGTAGTGGGCAGGGTTCTTCCGTGTTGTGAGCCCAGTTTTGAGCCAGGGTTCCTTCTCGATGAGAACCCAGCCAGCGAGAGCCAGTAGAGTTCTTTTCCTACTCGAACAGGGTTCTTTCTCGTTAAGAACTCAGTTTCGAGCTTCAGGGTTCTTTTTCCGATAAGAACCCAGACCGCGGAAAACAGCAGGGTTCTTTCTGTCGAGAAGAACTCGGTCCTCGAGACCAACCGAGTTCCTTTCCTCGAAAGCAGGAGCTTAGAAGAGAAAAGAGAAACTTTGTTAATATGTTAAGATAAAAATCACCTAGTGCAGTAACCTCGAAGCATGTTTTGGCAGAACGCTTAACTTGTGCATCTCATGTAGAAGGCGCACTCGTTGACGGCTTCTACGACCTCGTCCCCGTCGACGGAGAGGAGAACCTCGAAGACGGCCGAGCCAGCGTCGACGCAGACAGCCCGGAGCGTAGCAGTCAGCCAGCCCAAGAAGGCAAGCCCCGGAGCATAACCTAACTTTACCAAATTATGCACTTTGAATTCTCTATGTTTGTGCATTTACGTTTCAAGGAGTTGATTGAATACCTTAGCTGCACATTTCCTAGTACCTATGAATTGCAACACTAGTATGAAAGGATCGATAGGGCATTGCTTAGGTCCGTTACAAGTCGAGTGATTTCCTGTCACTCGCGAGACATAGGAATTGCTTGTCTTTACTTATGTTGGAATCATAAGGATTGACGGGCGGGATGGTAGATGTAGATCTCCCGTCCGTGTATGATAATTGATTTAAGGTCGAAATGTGTGGTTGAGTGTGTCAAGTTTTTGAACGTACCACATGCATGCCGATGTATGGGGATCGGTAAGCCCGGTACCAGATTGAAGCAGCTAGGGCCGATAGCCATCTCTCCTTGGAAACTTTGTTTTCCCTGCCGTACACTTGTGGATATATGCGTGAGACTGTGAGTGAAGCAGTAAACCTTTATCCTAAGGAAATGGACCCGGTTCCGAATTGTGGATCGATGGGAAAGTTTGGGAAATGCTTGTACCTTTTATAGCAAGCAGAGTATCCGTGTGTGTTGGGTTTCCCCTGGCCAGGTAGCAAAATTCGGTTCGAACTGTCCGCTTCTCGCGGTTAATGAGACTGCTTGACCGCCCTGCTACATTGAGTAACAAGTGGAACTTTGAGATTGATAAACTTGTTGTATGAATTAAATTGTATTGCACCACTTGTATGCTTAGAGAGGATGCTAATCTAGAATGGTTAAATGTACTAGAATATGATGCTAAAACTTGAAAGCAAGGATCTACCTTAGGTTGCTTTTTGGCAAACAAACCCACCAGCCAAAAGCCCCTCATTGTCTAGATGTCGGTGATGTAGTTTTCACCCGACGGGTAAGCCTTGCTGAGTATTAGTATACTCAGCCTTGCTTGTGGCAATGATTTACAGGTACACCTTTGGATGTCGATGCTTTGTCTTGGCCTACCCAGGTTCCACCTGGCTGGCTCATCGAATGGGTTCCGTCCTCAGCCGAGGATCGGGAGGAGTAGCACCGTGGCAGGCTTCAGCATGGTGTTATTTGTATCGTCGTTAGATTATCTTCCGCTGCAATGAAACTTTTATTTCCGCTGCAAGACTTTATACT
>JACEFO010002449.1:0-66436 GCA_015342445.1 Digitaria exilis | reverse complement strand
GCGCGCTTTGCTCCGGCCGGAGTCCGGCCGCCACGTGGCCGGCGTGTGGCGGAGACCGCGTCGGGTCGGCCGCCGTGGCGGCAGCTAGCTTTTGTCCTCGCGCGTTTGTCCCAAGCCTTCCGTACCGTCACTTCGCGGGCGACGGCGCACTGCTGCCTCGAGCCGCGGAGCGCCATCATGACGAGCTCGCTCGGCACTGGTCCGCAGCCGCGCAGCGCCGCCCCGCAGTCGCGATGCTCGCTCGCTACGGCAAAGGAAGCACTTGTGGAGGATCCCAGCGATCACGCCACAATCTTCCTCGCCAATGGTCGCGCGCAGCAGTCTGTCGAGCTCGGCAAATGCATCAATGTGCGCGTCACGTCGGCCTTTTACTCCGCGGCACGCTCCCCGAGGCATCACGACCCCGCTCTAGGTGCCCAAGCCTCCCACCGAGTATTCTCACACTCCACTTGCTCGCTCACTTCTCCAGTTCATCTCTCGCGGCTCGCTCCGTCGTCGGTCTTTCTCATGCGCCGCACGGACCGAGCCGAGCTTCGCCTGAGAATTCGCCCTCCACTCTCCACCATTCCAAAATATTCGTCCGCACGAAGCTAGACCTCTACCCTAGCTCCATTTCCCCCACTTCCCCGAGCTATTGTCGCTCTCCGGCGAGAAATCGGATTTTCCCAAGTCCGCATTTCCACGGCCGCCGGAGCACGCGCACGTCGAGCCCCTACTTCGAGCCACTCCCCCGAGGTCAACCGAGCACGCCAATAGCTTCCCCGAGTCCTACGGGTGCTAACGGACCCTTTCATTACCGGCGACAGCCTCCAACTCGCCGACATCGAGCCCGTGGCGACCCCGCACTGCCACCGCCACCGTCGCCGGCGTTTTACGAGCCTCTTCCGGCCTCCCAAACCGTCATCGGTTCGACTCGTGGTAAGCCACTGGTTCTTTTCCCCACTCTCCGACCTCCTTTCAACCGCTTTCGCCCGGCGCAGTGACACCAGTAGTGGGGCAGGGGTTCTTCCGTGTTGTGAGCCCAGTTTGAGCCAGGGTTCCTTCTCGATGAGAACCCAGCCAGCGAGAGCCAGTAGAGTTCTTTTTCCTACTCGAACAGGGTTCTTTCTCGTTAGAACTCAGTTTCGAGCTTCAGGGTTCTTTTTCCGATAAGAACCCAGACCGCGGAAATCAGCAGGGTTCTTTCTCGTCGAAGCAGAACTCGGTCCCTCGAGACCAACCGAGTTCCTTTTCCTCGAAAGCAGGAGCTTAGAAGAGAAAGAGAAACTTTGTTAATATGTTAGATAAAAATCACCTAGTGCAGTAACCTCGAAGCATGTTTGGCAGCACGCTTAACTTGTGCATCTCATGTAGAAGGCAACACTCGTTGTTGACGCTTCTACGACCTCGTCCCCGTCGACGGAGAGGAGAACCTCGAAGACGGCCGAGCCAGCGTCGACGCAGACAGCCCGGAGCGTAGCAGTCAGCCAGGCCCAAGAGGCAAGCCCCGGAGCATAACCTAACTTTACCAAATTATGCACTTTGAATTCTCTATGTTTGTGCATTTACCGTTTCAAGGAGTTATTGAATACCTTAGCTGCACATTTCCTAGTACCTATGAATTGCAACACTAGTATGAAAGGATCGATAGGCATTGCTTTAGGTCCGTTACAACGTCGAGTGATTTCCTGTTTCACTCGCGAGACATAGGAATTGCTTCTCTTTACTTATGTTTGGAATCATAAGGATTGACGGGCGGGATGGTAGATGTAGATCTCCCGTCGTGTATGATAATTGATTTAAGGTCGAAATGTGTGGTTGAGTTGTGTCAAGTTTTTGAACGTACCACATGATATGCCGATGTAGGATGGTGGATCGGTAGGCCGGTACCACCAGATTGACGAGCAGCTAGGGCCGATAGCCATCTCTCCTTGGAAACTTTGTTTTCCCCTGCCGTACACTTGTGGATATATGCGTGAGACTGTGAGTGAAGCAGTAAACCTTTATCCTAAGGAAATGGACCCGGTTCCGGTAATTGTGGATCGATGGGAAAGTTTGGGAAATGCTTGTACCTTTTATAGCAAGCAGAGTATCCGTGTGTGTTGGGTTTCCCTGGCCAGGTAGCAAATTCGGTTCGAACTGTCCGCTTCTCGCGGTTAATGAGACTGCTTGACCGCCCTGCATTACATTTTGAGTAAACAAGTGGAACTTTGAGATTGATAAAACTTGTTGTATGAATTAAATTGTATTGCACCACTTGTATGCTTAGAGAGGATGCTAATCTAGAATGTTAAATGTACTAGAATATGATAGCTAAACTTGAAAGCAAGGATCTACTTAGGTTGCTTTTTGCCAAACAAACCACCAGCCAAAAGCCCTCATTGTCTAGATGTCGGTGATGTAGTTTTCACCCGACGGGTAAGCCTTGCTGAGTATTAGTAACTACTCAGCCTTGCTTGTGGCAATGATTTACAGGACACTTTGGATGTCGATGCTTTGTCTTGGCCCTACCCACGTTCCACCTGGCTGGCTCATCCGAATGGGTTCCGTCCTCAGCCGAGGAATCGGGAGGCAGTAGCCACGTGGCAGGTCTTCAGCATGGTGTTATTTGTATCGTCGTTAGATTATCTTCCGCTGCACATGAAACTTTTATTTCCGCTGCAAGACTTTATACTCTGATTTAAATTTGAACTGTGGTTTGTAATAACTGTGATACCTATTTGTGTAAGTTAATTTGTGGAATGTTGTAATCTCTGGAACTCACCTTCGTGTGGGCGTCGCTGCTTGTTGTTCGATCGAGAGAAAGAACGTGGTTAATCGGGTATATATCCGACGCGCTTCCAGCTTTTCCGGATTAAGTGCCTGACTACTCGATGTAGTGGTCCCGGGTAACTTAACTTGGAATAATTTCGAGAGTGGTCCGCCACACACACCGACTGGTTGAACACAACTAGAAGTACGGCAGATCCTTCGGAAACTCAGCAAGCGACTGATCATTCACTGCTCCATCTGATACCCATCCGAGATTTTGTTGAATAGTTGCAAGTGTAAGTAAAACCATCTTACTTAACAAGTATAACACGGGTTATGCAAGAACAAAGGCTTGACACGGTTATACTGCATTAGCACTTTTAGTTGTTTCATTTTATTACCATCCAATTTACTACAAAATGAGTAGAACCCTAAGTATAAGCCATTAATAATAATGTATAGATAATTGATAGAATATTCCAACATCAACCTCAACATCATCTTCTAATAAAAAAGGATCCAGGCCGCTCGTAACCCATGAGCACGGCTATCATGATAGATTTAACGCTCTGCAGAGGTTTCGCCCTTTACCCGCCGGTCCACATAAATCCAAAAAGAACTTATGTTACGAGGACTTTCACAAAACACCCTAACAAGCACAGTAGCCCGTTTTGGTTCACATAGGCAGCATAACCCAAGGCATCGAGAATTGACGTACGCTCAGGGTGCAAAATGAGGGGGTCAATGGGCGTCCAGAGCGAGAGCGCAATCATCGCAACACGTGAAGCTGTTGTACATCGGCGCTTACATCACGGGACTTTGCCTAACGAGACATAGCCAACGGATAAATCCGTCCTCGATGGATCAAACCATACTCTCACCCATGCTCCCCACATACGCCTTTCGGTAACAATTGGCAAGCTAGAGACGTACAAGCTAATTATCCAAGACTAGAGCCATTATAGTTTCCAACGGCGGCGAAACAAGTTCCTGGCGGTTGCCACTTTAAGAACCGCGACCTTATGGAGAGACATTAGAACAAAGCACAAAGCACATGCTCTAATTCCCTAGACCAAACCTTACGAAGACACTAGAACAAAGCACGAAGCACATGCTCCAGTTCTCCGAACCATGTTGCTAAAAAGCATCTTTTAACCATCATCGAAGTGAACCATTAATTCAATATTAACATAAAAATAAATATTTGTTGCAGCGCTTAGCAAAAACTAACCATAATGCATTAAAACCCAGGTAAACAAGGAATAAGGTTAAGACTAGGTACATCCTTAGTGTATAACAATATTAGACACATGCACATGAATTGTTTGATTAAAATGGTGTATAGGTAACAAGGATTGTCCCTGTATACTTGCCTTCCTCAGCGAACTGCTGCTGCACCTTCTCTTCAGGAACGGGATCGTCGGCGAACTCGAACGGCTCGTCAACTACTCACATCGATCACCACACAAGCATCCACACATACATGCAACAAGGTATTTAATTAGAACAGTACACCAAACATAACCAAAATATGAAAAGAAGGCTTTAGAGTTACCGTACGCTCCACTACGAAACACATGAGCGCGAAAATCACTAAATCGGAGTTAAAACGAAGAAACTACGCTTAAAACGGGCTCTAGGGGCTAGCTGGTAAGACTTTTAGGCTTCCAGGGGTGTTTTGAAAGAAACAAGTGACCTAAAACATAATTTCGTATAATAACCCGAGGGCTAAGGAGTAAAAGAACCACCTAGGATGGCGGGCACTATTTTTCAAAAAGCGCAGGGGCTAAACCGAAAGAAAAAGGACTAAACTGTAATTATTTTTTAACTACTCTGGACTGCGGGTTAATTTTGCGAAAAGACAGGGGCTATTTTGCAAAACAGGCACGACGGAGGCTGAGGTCTGATGTCAGCATGATGTCACGGTCAACTGTGCGTGGACCGGCCATGAACCGCGGTCCACGGGTTCACGGTGAACCAGCTCGGTTTTAGATCGGGTTTTAGATTGGCCATCGGATTTGGATCGGACGGTGGCAGGCGCTCTGGGCGGCTCGGCTCGCCGGGGACGGCGGCTCGCGGCGGCGCTTCGCCGGAACTTCACCGGAGATGGGTGAAAACGGGGCTATGGAGCTCGATTTGATGCCATTTTTGGCTTGGAAGAGAGAGGAGAGAGCGGGGGTTCGATTTTGGGGATTCTACTCGAGGTTTGAGCGACGACGACGGCTAGCGACGAGCCGTGGTGGACGAGAAGCTCCGGTGAGCTCGCACACGCGCTGTGGAGCGAGAGAGAGGGAAAGGACGGGCCTTGGCGAGGTCCCTGCTACCTTGCGAAGCTCTTGGGCATGATCTCGTTGACAATGAGGCGGCGAGGCGGCGAATTGGTGGCGGCGGGCGTCGGCTAGGGTTTGGCGGTGGTGCTGCGAGCTTGGAGGCGTGGCGGTGCTAGGGTTTTGGGGGGTTCGAGGGAGGCGGAGGCGGTGCTTAAATACGGGCAAGCGGTGGCCCCTTTCCTTGCGCGGAAACTCGGACACGGCTGCGAATAGGCTCGGATCGGAGTCCCGCTCGCTCACGGCTGGAGGTAGGAGGAGGAGCTGACGGGTGGGCCCCCGCGTGTCAGCGTAGAGAGAGGAGGAGGAAAACGGGCCGCTGCAGCTGGGCTGGAGTTGGCTGAGCCGCGCTAGTGGGCTGCTGCGATGGGCCACGCGGGGAGAGAGGGAAGGAACTGGGCCGGGCTGAGAGAGTGAGGGAGAGAGAAAAGAAAAGGTTTTTCTTTATTTAAACACTCATTTGAATTCAATTCAAATTCAAATTTGAATTCAACAATAAAAAATAAATGCTCCAACATGAATGCAACAATAAATGTTTCTACACCTTATATTTGCTTTCAATTCTCCAAAAAATTTATTTTTCCTACATTATTTATGAGCACTTGAATATAAAAAGTTAATTAATTACTAAATTTAAATAGGGCATTTTTAGGCTGTTACACTCGAGCTCGCGTTGCCACCCAACCCTAGCTGCGCCGCTGCTCGTGTCGCCGCTCGTCCGCCACCCCATTGCCGCCAAGGAGGAGACTAGGAGGTTCGCATCGAGGTCGGGAACACGCTGAGCCACCCCCTCTCTCTCTCTCTCTTTTGCTCTATTGCGCACACGCGACTTCGCCAGAGTGGCCAAGCCGCCATTGCTCGCCGCCAGCCGCCACCGCGGCCAAATCCCCTAACCAAACCCCTAGATAGGTTTCCCATCTTCCCCTCTCCCTTTTGTGCCTATAATAGCAAGAAATGGAGCCCCCTAGCCTCGCCTTTGCTCAACGCCGACGGGAGTGCCGCTGCGAGCCGCCGCTGTCCGGCGACCAGAAACCCCATCTAAACCCTAGCCATCCCATCTAAACCCTAGCCGTCCGATTTGATTTGAATGACCCAAATTAGATCCTGATGAGACGTAGGTGGCTGATCTTTCGTCAGGTAAGGATAACTCTCGTTTGGGCAGAGTGAAACACACCGATCTGGCTTCAAGTCAGCAACTCGAACCCTGCAATCTTAGCACCACGACTCCTCTGGTTATCAACCGTGTCACAACCCGGTTGACCTCGCCAAGAAGGCTAATCCCTGCAAGCGAAACGAAGAACACAAGCAAGAACTTGAAAGAACGCAGCTCTCAATATTGGTGACAATCTACGGATGAATGATTAAGCACACAAGTTTGGGTTCTACAAACCGAAGACGGCGACTGTTCAAAGACAGATTAAGCTAAATCAAAACCCAAACCCTAAGGAAGGCGGCGGCTACTGAATTATAGAGCTTAGGGTTGTGGATGACCCCTGGACACGCCCCCTAATGGGCTTGACGACGATACAAGGCCCAAATGCCAAAAGACGGTGACGCCACACCGGGACAGATTCTGGACGCCATCTTGTTTGGATGATTCCCGACGACTCAGGATGGATTTGGGCCTCAAACCAAAGCCATTGGAAGCTCTATAAAATCTTCTTTCCAACCATATGTGGATCGTCGAAATTGGACTCTGTATGTGACCTGGGCGTCCGTTTTATCGAAGGCAGCTCCTGGACTCCGAGGTGGACTCGAACTCGAGTTGTAATGGGCCTCCACGTAGCTTGGCCGACCCTCGCTGGTCCTCCACGCCTCCAAGCCATCCTCCATGTGTTTGTTGATCTTCTCCTTGGTTCCTAATCACATTATAAACAATAGTTAGTAACTCATTCTCAAAACTATTATAGGAACATTTAGGAGCGAGCTCACCTCTAAATTTAATTGTCTCGCACGAGCTCTTGTAAATGGACCTTCAATGGTTTGGATGTACAGCGGTGAAGCCTCGTGTATATCTGTAGAAGTGATGTCCTCATCAGATCCGAATCGAGTCAAACCGGGGTATTACCGGTCAGCCCAGCAATATTGCAAAATAGCCCCTACCTTTTTGCAAAATCAACCGCAGTCCATTTGTATTCAAAAGTTTTTACCGTTTAGTCCTTTTTCTTCTGTTTTAGCTCCTTTGCTTTTGAAAAATAGAAGTCGTCGTCCAGAGCCACTGTTTTACCCTTTAGCCCTCGAGTTTCTATACAAAATTATGTTTTAAGCCCTCGATTTCTTTCAAAAACACCCTTGGAAGCCAAAAACTTTCACCAGCAAGCCCCTAGAACCCGATTTATGCGTTGTTTCTTTGTTTTAACTCTGATTTGAGTGATTTTCATGCTCACGTATTCGTCGTAAAGCGTACAATAATTCTAAAGCTTTCTTTTCATCATTTGTTTATGTTTGGTGTACTGTTATAATTAAATATCTTGTTTGCATGTACTTGTGGATGCTTGTGTGGCGATTGATGTGAGTAGTTGACGAGCCGTTTGAGTTCGGCAATGATCAAGGTTTCGAGGAGCAGGTTCAGCAGCAGTAGTACACTGAGGAAAGCAAGTATAACACGGACAATTCTTGCTACCTATACACCATTTAATACATTCATATGCATGTGTCTAATTTTGTTATACACTAAGGTTGTTCCTAGTCTTTACCTTATTCCTTGTTTACCCGGGTTTTATGCAAAATGATTAGTATTTGCTACGCGTTGCGAACAACATTTACTTAATTGTTAATATCCAATTAATGGTTCACTTCAATGATGATTAAAAGATGTTTTTTAGCAACATGGTTTGGGAGCATGTGCTTCGTGCTTTGTTCTAGTGTCTCTATAAGGTTTGGTCTAGGCAATTAGAGCATGTGCTTCGTGCTTTGTTCTAATGTCTCATGATGTAAGCGTCCGATGTACGGCAGCTTCACACGTTGCGATGATTGCGCTCTCGCTCTGGACGCCATTGACCCCCTCACGTTGTGCCCTGAGCGTACGTCAATCTCGATGCCTTGGGTTATGCTGCCTATGTTGAACCAAAACGGCTACTATGCCTTGAGTTCTTTTGGATTTATGTGACCAGCCGGTAAAGGGTGAAACCTCTGCAGAGTGTTAATCTTTCATGATAGCCGTAAGCTCACGGTCACAAGCGTCCTGTATCCTTTTTTATTAGAAGATGATGTTAGAGAATGATGTTGGTATATTCTATGATTACTTATACATAATTACTATTGGGTTCGTATTTGGGTTCTACTCGGTTGTAGTAATTTGGATGATTATAAAATGAAACAACTAAAAGTGCTAATATAGTTTATCCGTGTCAAGCCTTTTGTTCTTGCATAACCCGTGTTGTACTTGTTAAGTAAGATGGTTTGCTTACACTTGCAACTATCCAACAAAATCCCGAATGGATAAAAGATGGAGAAGTGAATAATCAGCCGCTTGCTAAGTTTCTGGAGGATCTGCCGTATTTCTATTTGTGTTCAACCAGTCAGTGTCCCTATGGACTTGAGGCTCTACTTAGTTAAGAAACATTTAATAATATTAAGACTTCCGTTGTGTTATTTGTGTAAGACTATGTCTTGTGTTAAACTCTGATGTAAACTATTTTATTTGAGCATTGTGTTCTCTGTGTTCCATATTTGTAATCTATATGTGCTCTGTGGACATCCTGGGTACACATATGGAAGCATTGGGGTTTCTATGAAATCTAGGTGTTATAAGGGTAGACCACACCCTGCATCGGCGTTACCTATCTGGGAGGCCACAGATCCACCCTGGTGAGAATTTATTTATGGCTTTGATCCATGGTGTCTGCGTTAGCGTGGATGATTTGTTGAGACTATTGAGCTAGTCTCAACTATTTTGATTCATAATATCCGTTTTAGGGTTTTAGGATTATTTATTGTTGAGACTGTTTGAACTAGGCTCAGCGGGAACCTTTTTACTGGATCTGAAATTAAGAAGTGTACATTGTGTTAACTTGGTTTTTGTTTCTCTTGTAGGGAACATATATATTTATTATGAAATATTGATGAGGACATCGCCACGCTGGACACGCTCATGAGTCGGCCTTCCTCAAGTTTCAGTTCGTCGCCAACTCAGCCTCCACGTTTGCCTCGGATTCAGCCGACATCCATCCAGTGTTTCGACCATAACTTCTTCATACGAAGTCGAAACGAGGCGTTTAAGGATGCGTTGGAAAGGGAACGGCGATGTCGTCATTTTGGTTCTGGTCCTAGCTCTAGAGCCTTCGTGGATTATTCTGTGTGACCACGAAAAGCTGCTGCGTCACCTGTTTTGAGCCAACTTGGCCTTGTATCGTGTCGGGCCTTAAGCCCATGTTGTGGACGCCCCCTCTAGGTGCGCCCCCAACCCTAGGTCGCCCCTAGACTTTAATACTCAGAAGTCGCCGCCATTGGAACTTGGGTTTTGTTTAGAGTCTAGTTTTCCTTCGAGAAACAGATCGATCATTGTAACGGTGACGCCGAGTCCTTTTACCAGTGATCCAGGGCCCCTGTTCTTGTTCTCCACCCCTGTGGCGATTAGTCCTTTGGTGTTCTCGACCTCGAACCCATTTATTCAGATTCGCTTCAATATACATCTGCAATTTCAGATTGCGTGTTTATACTTTCTTGCTTGTGTTCTCGATTCGCTTGCAGGAAAAACCTTCTCGGCGAGGTCAATCAAGTTGAGCTTGGTTAATAACCAGCGGAGCAGCGGTGTAACGATTGCATGGGTTCGAGTCGTGCTGATTAGAAGCCCAGATCGCCAACGTCGTTGATCCAACCTATTGAGTTTATCATCTACCTCTCGGAAGATCGGGCCACGTATCCATCAAATATCCTGACATATATCAACATGTATGTCTATTGTGGCGGACCACTCCGAAATTATTCCAAGTTAAGTACCTTGGGACCACTAATCAAGTAGTCAGGCACTTAATCCGGAATAAGCTGGAGCGCCGTCGGATTAAACCCGATTAACCACGTTCTTTTCTCGATCGAAACAACAGCACGCCCACACGAAGGTGAGTTCCAGAGATTACAACATTCCACAAATTGACATACACAAATAGAATCTCAAAGTTATTACAAACCGAGTTCAAATTTAAATCAGAGTATAAAAGTCTTGCAGCGGAAATTAAAGTTCATTGCAGCGGAAGAATCTAACGACGATACAAATAACACCGTGCTGAAGCCTGCCACGATGCTACTCCTCCCGATCCTCGGCAGAGGACGGAACCCATTCGATGTGCCAGCCAGGGGGAACCTGGGCAGGCCAAGTCAAAGCATCGACATCCAACGGTGTACCTGTAAATCAATGCCACAAGCAAGGCTGAGTATACTAATACTCAGCAAGGCTTACCCGTCGGGTGAAATCTATATCATCGACATCTAGACAATGAGAGGCTTTTGGCTGGTGGGTTTGTTTTGCCAAAAAGCAACTAAAAGTAGGTCCTTGATTTCAAGTTTTAGCATCATATTCTAGTAAATTTAACCATTCTAGATTAGCATCCTCTCTAAGCATACAAGTGGTGCAATACAATTTAATTCATAGAACAAGTTTATCAATCTCAAAGTTCCACTTGTTACTCAATGTAGCATGGCGGTCAAGCAGTCTCATTAACCGCGAGAAGCGGACAGTTCGAACCGAATTTCTGCTACCTGGCCAGGGGAAACCCAACATACACGGATACTATGCTTGCTATAAAAGGTACAAGCGTTTCCCAACCTTTCCCATCGATCCACAATTCGGAATCGGGTCCATTTCCTTAGGATAAAGGTTTACTGCTTCACTCACAGTCTCACGCATATATCCACAAGTGTACGGCAGGAGAAAACAAAGTTTTCAAGGAGAGATGGCTATCGGCCCTAGCTGCTTCAATCTGGTACCGGGCTTACCAGCTCCCATATACCGGCATGCATGTGGTACGTTCAAAAACTTGACACACTCATCCACACATTTCGACCTTAAATCAATTGTCATAAACGGACGGGAGATCTACATCTATCATCCCGCCCGTCAATCCTTATGATTCCAACATAAGTAAAGACAAGCAATTCCTATGTCTCGCGAGTGACAGGAAATCACTCGACTTGTAACGGACCTAAAGCAATGCCCTATCGATCCTTTCATACTAGTGTTGCAAGTCATAGGTACTAGGAAATGTGCAGCTAAGGTATTCAATCAACTCCTTGAAACGTAAATGCACACGCCTCGGAAATTCATATATGCATAATTAGTAAAGGTTAGGTTATGCTCCGGGGCTTGCCTTCTTGCTCAAACTGGGGATTAGCCTCGGGGTTGGTCGCTCCTTCGTCGGCACCGTGCTCCGGGACTCCTTTCTCTTCAGCGGGGATGAGGTGGTAGTTGCCGTCCGGGATAGCGCCTTCTACATGAGATGCATAGTTTAAGGTGGCTGCCTATTGATTCTAAGATTAAGGCCTTGAAGGCCATATTCACCTAGACATGCTTAAGCATTACTATTTTCTTCACAAAAACAGGGTAGAGGTGTGGGAAAAGTTTTATTTGACTTCGATGGTGATTGTGTACATATATAAAAGAATTTTATTTATTACTTCACAAATTAGGGTGCTGTTCTGGAATTTCAGATTCCATCCATTTTATTCTAACTAATTAACCAAAAGGTTTATTCTTTTATATAAATCAATTTCCACCTAGATTACTTCTCATTTTTGTTTCTCCAATTCTGTTCATCATTTTTATCTATAAACTTTATGACAGCTACTGGATTATAAGAGCTAAGCTCACTCCAAAATTTAGCTAAATCTGAGCTACACATAATTTATTAAAAATAAAACAATCAGCTGTCTGCAGAAATGAAATAAATTCACATAAAATTGAAAATTCATCCATTTCAGGAGATTTTCCTACCAAAGCTAGTCATAAGCATGAGGAGGGCTCTGGCCAAGTGGTGGCTCAAAAAGACCCTTGGACAGTCCTCAATAAATTTTTATCCAAAAACACATATTTATTTATTTGCTAGTCTAAACAGAGCAAAAATTAAGTTTTTCATTTTTAACAGGTGTGCAATAAAGTTTTTAGTCCTCTGGAGCAAAATGGTGATTTTTCACTGCACAGATTATTTTTAATGATTTCTGCTCTGCAAAAAGACAGAAAACACATTTTAATTCATAACTGGAGCCACACTGCATATTTTTAGGTCCCCTTTGGACACAAGCTGTCCAAAGTCACTACAAACAACATATCCAAAGATCAACCCTAGCGGAGCTCTGGATTTGAAATGGTGCACAAGTTTCAATTTCCACAGTTTGAATTTTAATTCAAAAACGGTTCATCAAAAGCATACACATGCCTAAAGGAGATTGGAGTTTACAATCTCACGAATCCAGGGAGTATTTTTATGCATTTTTCTGATTTTTGTACGATTTTTATCGGATTTTACAAGATTCGGGAAAATCAAATCTAGGTTTAAGAATCTTTTTATGCAGGGAACCCTAGAACTTTCAAAACCTTTCAAACTAGTCCCTGACTTTTGCACGGAGGACCCTGAGAAAACGAAGACGATGAACTTCGGTCCCTGGGCCCTCGCTGGAGTTGCGCCGGCCAAACGGCAGCGAGCTAGGGTCGGGCAAGTGGGGGAAAAGCATCATGGGCTCACCACGAGTCGGTTGGGGACGGTTGGGAGGCCGGGGGATGCTCGGAAGATGGCCGGCGGCGATGTAGGGGCGGCGCGGCCGCCGCGGCTTCTACGCCGGTGAGGTCGGGGGCGTTCGTCGGGGTTTGAAGGGTCCTAGAGCACCAGTGGAGCTCGAGGAAGCTAATGGCGTGCTCGGTTGACCTCGGGGACGGCTCGGAGTAGGGTCTCGACGTGGGGGTGCTCCGGCGGCCGAAAATCGCGATTTGGGGGAAATCTCGAATTCTCGCCGGAGAAGCGACAATAGCTTGGGGAAGGTGGGGGGATTTGGAGCTAGGGTAGAGGTCTAGCTTCGCGCGCGATGAATTTGGAAATGGTGGAGTGTGGAAGGTGAATTTCTCGGAGAAGCTCGGCTCGGTTCGCGCGGCGCGAGGAAGAAGATGACCGAGCGAGCGCGGGGAAGTGGAAATGGCTAAGTGAGCGAGTGAGAGGAGGGGTGTGAGTGCTCGGTGGAGTGCTTGGGCATGCGAGGGAGGCACTGTGCTGCCTCGGGAGCGTGCGAGCGCACGGCGCGGCGCGAGCAGGCCGCCATGAATGCGGAGCGAGCTCGGGCAGCGCGTGGGCGACTCGACCGGGCGAGGAGATCCTCGTGTGACGTCGGGGGATCATCAACAGTGCATTTGGCGCAGAGCGGATTGGAATCGCGGCCTGCGGAGCTGCTCAGCGCGACGCGCGCGCGCGTGGCCACGGCGGCGCTCCGACCGCATGATGGCGCTCGCGCGGCGCAAGGCGAAGCGGCTCGACGACGGCGAAGTGACGGCTCGGGAGGGGCGAGACAAGAGCTAGGCGACAAGCGCCTCCGCCATGGCTCGGCCAGCTCGGCGCCGCCTGCGCCGCTCGCCGGCCACGTGGCGGCCGAGCTCCGGCCAGCGCAGGGGCGCGCCAGGGCACTGTTGCTTGCCCGTGGAGCTCCGTTTTCAAATTCGAATTTTCTCCAAAAATTTGAACTGAACATGAAAAAGTGTAAAAATAAAAGTTGGAGTTTGAGAGATGGGACACATCTTTCTTTTTGGGGTTAACCTGAAATTCCAAGTTTTTCGAGCTCAAACAACCGAAAAACAAAAAGGTGCCCAGAACGGTAATTCGAGTTTTTGAGGGACTAAACTGCAAAATTTTCAAAAGTTCCCAACAGTGACTAGGGTTTATTTGTGATGAAAAACAACTTTTATGTTTGGAGATTTTCATGTTTAGTACAAAAACTCGAGTTTTCAGTTGAGTGCCAAACAACCCTTGTTCTTGAATTTAAATTTGAATTTTTGGAGGATTTTTGAATTTCAACCCATAATTTTCCTTTGCATTGGTTTTAAGTGCACTAATAATTATTTTGACATCAGAGATGTCACATCTATGTTGAGAGGTGACTAATTAGATGTATATATGCAAACACATATCACATTCTCACAAGGTTACTATAATAAAGATTGGCGCTCATTCATTTGATTACTTCCCTTGTAACGCTCCCAAGCACCCATTGATTACTTTCCTTCTGGTTACCATCTTGTACTCATCATCATTGCACATGGAGGACCGACGAGTGATGGGTGATGGATCCGGTCAGCCATCATGCCGCATGAAAGACCGACGAGCGATGGGTGATGGCTCCGATCAGCAATAATGTTCTTGAAAAATTCATTTGCATGTTTTGTTTGATGTGAATCATGATTAGTTTGGTGTAGATCATCAACGACAACCAGCATATGTTGGTGGGCAACAATTTTGTGATATGATTTCTTCAAAATAAAAATTTGGTGCTAATCTTTCAACTCCCGATTTGTTTTCCTGATGTGTTTTAAATGTGGTTTGAGAAAATGGTCATCGAATAAAAAATATTGTGTATAGAGATGTGCTACAAGCTTAATGTTGTAAAAAGAGTTCTTGTTTTTTATGAGATCAATGCAATACCGCAATAAATGTTATCAACAAACAAAGAACTGATGGGTGTGCATTCTTTTTGAGACCTTACATATATAATATGTAAGTTGTAAACTTACTATTAATGCCATTTCTATTTTATTCGCCGCATCATGATATGCGAGCACCAAAATGGAGCTCTTTTTTCCACCTAACTTGGATACTCCCTTTAACAATATATGACCATGTTGTGCATAGTAGGAAACCTTTTGTGCACATCTTGATTTACATCGCCCTTGGCCTTTATTTGGAATTTAATTTTACTTGCAATTATAATAATATATATTAGATAATGAGTCTAGCAACTTCACAAATATAAAAAGATTGTAAGATAGTGGATATGTCATGGGTCTTGTACGAAATACTGGAATAATACATATATCTTAGGTGTGCCTTTACCTTTTTTTCAAAAAATTTGTAAACTAGACAAAAAAATGTATTCTTCCTAGGCAACCGGATGCATGCTAATATTTTGTTTTCCATGCATTCATCCCATTTTTTGGTCATGATGACCCTTTTTATACATGTGTCTGCAATTCGGATTAAGCTAAATTATATTATTTTCTTTTCCCTTTTTTCTGAGAATTCCATTTCTATATATGAGTACAGCTGACTAAACGTATAACTCGACCTAATTGCAACTGAATTATTCAAATGAACTGAATTCATAAGTAGAACATTTTAGTATTGAGATGGAGTGCACATTTGGCCTTCCAAACAGAGTTGAGTACACCAGTTTCACACTCAGATCAGCTAGAAATCTGAACCTCTAAAGACCAAAACTTGCCCAAATGGTTCTAAAGTATTTCTGAATGAGTACCTTGGGCATGACAGTGTAGGTTTATACCAACTACTAATCACCACCATATATTCCTTGTCATCATTTGTAAATTCTCAGAAAAAATATTTTAGGATTGTATGAGAGATTGGAACATGGACCCGCGAGTGACCACGAAACCTGGATGTGAGTTGGGAATATTTTTGTATTTGGGAAGATGGCCAGAGTTGAGGGATTGTTGTTAAGTAGTTATCAGTGGGAAATTGGCATCACGAGGAGATGGAATTGGAAACATGGATCTCCATTTGATTATCTCCTGATCTAGAATACTCCTTCTGTTTCGAAATATATAGGTCCTTTTACTTTTTAACATTACGTTTTACCACTCATTTTATTCAAAAAATTTATGCAAACATAGTCAAATTTACTTACATGAGTATTTTTTTTTCCTTGCTATGTAACTGTTGTGTTTTTTTAGTCCATCTCATGAACACTATGATATATGAAGAAGCCCGAGTATAATATTCTCGAGTTTTACTTCTAACAGGATGCTTGGTGGCTAACAATCTTATATTCCTACTTTTTACAAAGATTAAATAGACCCAACTACGTCAGCACTCGCATGTGGTTAATTAATAAGAATAATAATTTATTATTAAATATTTTTATTTCAAGCTAAATTGTTACCATGTATTACTTTTTCAGGAATTAAAAAGGTATACGGACTAAGGCTCCACAAAAGCATTAAAGCTGATGTTGCCACACGAATGAGAGATCTTAAAAGTATCTCCGATAACACTGTTGCCAGAGTTCCACGACAACTACTCCCGGAAACATGAAATATGAAAAAAGTTTTTTTTAAAGTCTACATAAATTTTATGAGTTTGTTTTTTATATTAAGATAAGAAATTAAAACTTTGCAGTGTATTCTTAAATACTCTAGAATTTGTTTCACATATCTTTTCATCTCTACTATTTTTGTATCTTTTGTATATGTGAATTTAAATAAAACGTGATGACTCTAAACCTATTTCTTTTATTCTATTTTGTTTTAATAGCACGTGCGCTTCGCACGTGCCAAAAGTCTAGTAGTGAAAAAGATTGGAGATGAGGAGGTGGGATGAGAGTTTTAGAACAAGGGAGGATGACCAAATCAATCTCTCCCCTTGGTCGTCCTAGGCCCATCGTTCAGCTCTGGTAGGTGGGTCCTCTGTGAGGGGTAAGGGGTGTATTTGTGGGTGCAAATTGTCCTCAATTTGCTCATCCTTTATAGGATAGATAGATACATGGATATTTGGGTTGGATTTTGTTCCAGGCCAGGTAGAGACTCACAGACATGCACATGCAGCACTAGCCGACGTTGAGACGTCTATGGCTCAACCGATAGGTTGAGAGGTTGAAGAAAAAGGAACCAGCACCTGTACTGGTTGGGTTGGGCTAGCTCGGCCTTGCATACATGCGGCCCAAAGGCAGAAAACAACAACATGAGGGCCTTTATTTACCTGTTAAATTCTCATGTGCAATGGAAGAAACGGATTAGCAACAGAAATGAAATAGTACAGGGGACCAAAAAAAAGGTAGGAATGGCTAGTGCATATCGCACCTTAACGAGATACTAAGAGAGTATATATTATTTGGATTTTGGAATGGCTATGGTCTACTCCCTGCGATCTAAATAATTATCGTTTTAGGTGTTTGTACCGTGAGTTTGACTGAATTTATAGAAAATACATACAACATTTAAATCTCCAAATAATTTTTATAAAAACTAGGTGTTCGTACCGTGAGTTTGACTGAATTTATAGAAAATACATACAACATTTAAATCTCCAAATAATTTTATAAAAACTAGATCTAAATATCTAAATAATGATATTGTTTTATATATAATTGATCGAAGTTGTTTCTCGAGAAAGGAGAAAGACAATTATTTTGAGACGGAAGGAGTAATTGGTTATTGTTGATGGTATGTAAATGCTAAATATTCTCCTCAATATCTCAAGGAAAATACTACTTTACTATCATATTTTGTTTATTATGACTTGGTTCCACTTGTATTTTGTCTTTGTATGATTTCAGGAACTTAGAGTGAAAATTGATGAAAAGGAGTATAAAAAAATAAAAAATATTTCATCCTATAAAGGCTCAAATCAATAGAGAGGCTCGCAATTCAAGTCCAATAGAGGCTAGCGTCAACATAGAAGGCCCAAGAATCCAACTCATGGCCCACCACACGCAGGTGGTGGCCGAGAGGCGATGCCAAGAGACTGGCCGGTCCCTGGGCCCGGCAAGCCCACTGCTATGGTGGTTTGGCTGCCCCTTTGGCGAGGCGGTTGAATGGGGTTGCTTATGTCGGTTCTACCGACTACCATATCAGGACGCACCCGAACCTACCATGGAGACCTATATAAGTAGAGACAGACCCCCATCTCATTCATTCGATTTAGACATTCAGAGAATAATCAACCAAGAGCCAACCAGAAACCTCTCTGTTGGGGATGTGGCCTTCGGGACCACGTACCGAAGGGCAAGAACAAGCGTGCTTAACCACTTCTGCAGGACCCGGAGTCAGCATTCGATGCAGGGCCTTCGGGGGCCTTCGGTTTGAGAAATGAGGAAGACGGAGGAACGAAGGCCAGCGGGGCCCCTCGAAGGGGCCGGCGAAGGCCAAAGGGGGCCCGAAGGGCTCTGTGGAGCCTACATCTCTCGAAGCCTGGCACGCCCGAAGAAGGAAGCGACTGAGGGCTTAGTCAAAGGGAGTGGTTGAGTCAATGTTGTACGGAGAGTGTGAATGTATTCAAATGTCTGTGTAAAGCAAAGAATATTCCCTTCCGTTGTAAGGAAAAGACTGTAATGACACCAAGGCCCATGAGCCTAGACTATATAACCATGAGAAATATACTATGTTGGGGATGGTTAATTGACCCCCTGACGTGACTTTCTTATATTTGTGTCCGAATTCGCCCTTCGGTTATTTACGTTTCCAACTGTTGGTGATGTCACACGTTCCAGGTCCGTCCTCTACCCAACAGTTTGGCGCCCACCTCGTGGTGACAACCTATAACATGACACCTAAAAAGAACAAGAACCCACCACCTTTGATCGACCCCGGTGGTCCAGCGATGGTATCGCTTAGCCCAGCGAAGGTACCGCTCAGCCCAACCCCCAGAACCCCGAGGGAGATGTCCAGGAGATTGCCACAGGCGAGCTCGAAGTCAACTTGGACGCAATGGGTGTAGGCCCCGAAGACATCCAAGCCTTGCGAAGGATAATGTCTGCCGCCTCGAAGGCGGCACCAGAGCTTCATCAGCCCCTAGCTGCCCTCATCAACCCCTCATCATCGGCTCCAACGGTACCTGCAGCGTCGGCACAACCAGGCATAGAAATCCAGACCCTACGTGACGCTCAGTAGCCAGAGCAAGCAGCCGAGGAGGCTCGAAAAAACATGCAGAGCCAAGGGAAAGGGCGAAGATCCAAGCGCTTCAGGAAGACCTTCGAGCATTGCTCGAGTTCGAAGACTCCCAACCACAACTCCAAAGTGCAAAGCCAGTCGTGCAAACAGAAAACAATGGCATAAATTTGTGGCAGGCCATTCAGGAAATACAGAACAGTATATCCAGTCTCCGGCGAGGTGCTCATGTTGACCATCATCCAAGCCACAACCACAATCGAAGCATGATGGGCGGACCACGAACCCCATTATCATCGGCTCTCGAAGCCGAGCCGTGGCTGAGGCATTTCAACTCCGCCAACCTCCCACTGTTTGATGGCGAAACCGACCCGAAGATTTCCTCCTCAAGTACAAAGCGGTAGTACAATCCTGCGGAGGTTCAGATTCCACGAAGGCTAAGTCATTGGTCATGGCATTAAAGGGAGCAACCCATATTTGGTACTCCAACATCCCAGCAGGGCAGATCGAATCCTAGCCTCAACTCAGAATGACACTGTGTACCACCTTCCGAAGTACTCAGCCCGAAGAACTAACCCCCATGGATTTGCTGCACGCATGCACCCAGGCAGAAAAGGAATCACTCCAGGACTTACTCAACAGGGTCGTGAGAGTAGCAGCCAAAGCGCCGAGTGATTTCGAAGGCAAGATAATTGATTACACCATTGCGGGCCTGCGCGTTGGTCCTTGTCAGGACGACCTTGACAGGGTCAGGCCTCGCTCAATCACAGAACTCTTCGAGGTCCTAAAAGAGTATCAAAGTCTGACCGCGGCCGAAGGCGGAGAATTGACAATATGAATGCACAGAAAAGATCCAGGCAAGATCAGCCCTCGCAGTCGAGGCAGTGGGACAATGAATCCGCTCAACACCCGCCGAGGCCAGTAAACAATCTGTCAAGTGATCACTAGCAATATCAACAAGGACAAGATCTACCACCTCAAAACAATGGCTCTCGAGGGGGGCACGGATTCAGAGACCGCGGAGGTCGAGGAGGACCGCGAAGGCAGTATTGTTTCTTTCATGGCCCGGACAAGGGCCACACGACAGCAGAATGCCCGGTGGGGCAAAAAGCAAAAAAAGATCTCGAGGCTGAATAACAATACGCTCAAGCACCCTACCAACATGTTTCTCATGTTGCAAGAAATTTCTGGCCTTCGCAACAGCAGTACTACCGAAATGCATCAAATTACCAACCAGCCCAGATGATCGCAGGCCCAAGCTACCCAGCCCTCCTGGCACCACCATCATTGCCTTCGCAACAAAGAAAAGTGCTCTCATACGACCCTGATAAATACCAACTCCCCCAAAAGCCAAAACAAGAGCCAGAAAGTTCAAATCAGCCCGAGCAGAAAGAGTTACACCCCCACGTCATTAATGCAATCTCTGGGGGTTCGAACGAACCAGAGCACGTGCCCAAGCGTCAGCGAAGGGAACAGTTTCGCAACGTCAATCAAATCTGCCAAGGCAAAGTGTTCAAAACAGCGTGGTCACATGTCCCAATGACCTTCACGGAAAGTGACATCAAGCTTCTGCGCCACCCGCATAATGACCCGATGGTCAAAAGAGCAAACATTGGTAAAAATTCATTGCGCCTTCTTGGCAATGATATCAGGAGGATCTTGGTCGATAACGGCAGTTTAGCAGATATCATCACTTGGCATTGTTTCACCCAGATGGGATTCAATGAAAAAGATCTTCGCAAGGCTAAACATGCTCTTTATGGTTTCGGGGGGAAACGGGTCCAAGCTATGGGCAAAAAGGAGTTGAATGTAACCTTCGGAGAAAACCAAACAAGACGAATGAAACTGATCACATTTGACATCGTTGACATTGAATATCCTTACAATGTCATCTTCGGAAGGTCTACCCTGAACAAGTTGTCGGCAGTCATCCACCAAGATTACCTTTGCATGAAACTCCCTTCAACTAGGGGAATAATTCAGTTCATGGAGATCAACGAGAAGCGCAGCGAGCAGAAAGTAACTTTTCATATGGTGACCACCATGTCCATGTCATAGAACCCAAAGAGCCAGAATGCACCTCAGTGCCTGCGAAGCCCATGCAAGACGAAAGAGTACAGCCCCTCGCCCACACGAAGAAAGTGCTCCTCCGCAAAGGTAACCCAGACAAAACCGTTGTCATCGGTAAAGATTTATATCTTCTGGAAGAACTTGAACTGATGGCTTGCTTGAGGGAGCACGAAGACGTTTTCGGTTGGTCCCCAAATGACTTGCAGGGTATAAACAGGGAAACAATTGAACACAGCCTTCGAGTCAACCCGAATGCAAGAACGAGAAGGCAAAAGCTCCGTCCAATGTCCGACGAGCGAAAAGCAGCGTGCAATGCCGAAATCCAAAAGTTACTGGATGCGAAGGTCATCAGACCTGTGAAATTTGCTGAATTGCTATCAAATGTAGTAATGATGCCTAAGAAGAATGGCAAGTGGAGAATGTGCATTGATTTCACCTGTAACACCCTAAAAATGCCCTATTTAAAATTTAGTAATTAATTGGCTTTTTATATTCAAGTGCTCATAAATAATGTAGGAAAAATAAAATTTTGAATAATTAAAAGCAAATATAGGGTATAGAAACATTATTGTTGCATTCATGCTCGTGCATTTGTTTTTATTGTTGAATTCAAATGAGTGTTTGAATAAAAGAAAAACCTTTTCTTTCTCTCTCTCTTTTCCTTCTCCTTTTCAGCCCAGCAGCCCAGCTCTTTTCCTTTCCCGCGCGGCCCAGCTCTCTCCTTTTCTTTCTTTCTTTCTTCCCGCGGCCCAACTCTCTTCTCCACCGCGCGGCCCAGTTCAGCCCACTGTCGTAGCCAGCCCACGCCTTTCTCCTCCGCCCCCGCAGTGACTGACCAGTGGGTCCCACCTGTCAGACCTTCCTTCTTCCTCTCGCCGTAAGGAAGCCGGACTCCACCGCCGCGCCGCCGTGCTGCGCCGGGACTTCCTCGTGGCTTGGTGCGCACGCCAAGGAGACCTCGAGCTCCTATATAAGCCGCCAACCCCCTCGGTCTCGAACCCCTAACCCTAGCGCCGCCTCGAGCTCGCAGCGCCATAGCCAAACCCTAGCCGCCGTCGCTAACTCGCCGCCTCGCCACCGCTTTGCCGCCAATCCCTCGCCCAGGAGTTTCGCCGTGTGGTAAGGAACTCGCCAAGCCCCTTTTCCCCTCCTCTTTCGCTCTGCAGCGCCCGCGCAAGCTCGTCGGAGCTCTCCACCCGCCTCCGCTCGCCGCCGGCCTCCACCGTTGCCCAATCCCCGCTCTAGACCCCCAAAATCGACTCCCCGTCGTCTCCTCTACCTCTAGGACCAAACGCGGCGAGAAACCGAGCCCCCTAACCCCCAGCCGAGCCAACTCCGGCGAGTCCCCGGCCGTGCGCCGCCGCGAGCCGCTGCGCTCCGGTGAGCCGAGAGCCCGATCTGTTCTGAGCCGTTAGATTCAAAACCGACGGCCAGATCTGAAAACCGATCTGAACCGAGCCGGTTCCCGTGAACCGCGGTTCAAGCCGGTCCACGGTTCGGTCCACCATGACGTCAGCCCACGTCAGCAACCAGCCGCCGCTGCATCTGTTTTGCAAAAGAGCCCCTGCAGTTTTTGAAAATCAACCCGCGGTCCAGCGCAGTTCAAAAGTATTTACAACCAAGTCCTTTTTCTTTCGGTTTAGCCCCTGCTCTTTTGAAAAATAGTGCCCGCCGTCCTGAAAGACGTTTTTACGCCGTAGCCCTCGGGTTTTTATACAAAATTATGTTTTAGGTCCCTGGTTTCTTTCAAAAACACCCCTGGAAGCCTAAAATCTTTACCAGCAAGCCCCTAGAGCCCGTTTTAAGCATAGTTTCTCCGTTTTAACTCCGATTTGAGTGATTTTCGCGCTCATGTGTTCGTAGTGAAGCGTAGAGTAACTCTAAAACCTTCTTTTCATCTTTTGTTTATGTTTGGTGTACTGTTCTAATTGAATATCTTGTTTGCATGTATGTGTGGATGCTTGTGTGGTGATCGATGTGAGTAGTTGCCGAGCCGTTCGAGTTCGCCGACGATCCCGTTCCCGAAGAGCAGTTGCAGCAGCAGTTCACTGAGGAAGGCAAGTATAACACGGACCATCCTTGTTACCTATACACCAATTAATCACATAAATCATATGCATGTGTCTAATACTGTTAGCCACTAAGGATGTTCCTAGTCTTTACCTTATTCCTTGATTACCCAGGGTTATTTGCATTATGGTTAGTTTATGCTACGCGCTGCAACCAACATTTATTTTTATGTTAATGTGGAAATAATGGTTCACTTCAATGATGGTTAAAAGATGCTTTTTAGCAACATGGTTCGGGGAACTAGAGCATGTGCTGTGTGCTTTGTTCTAGTGTCTCTATAAGGTTTGATCTAGGGAATTAGAGCATGTGCTGTGTGCTTTGTTCTAATGTCTCTCCATAAGGTCTGGTTCTTAAAGCGACAACCCAGGAACCTGTTCGCCGCCGTTGGAACTATAATGGCTCTGGTCTTGGATAATTAACTTGTACGTCTCTAGCTCGCCAGTGGTTACCGAAAGGCGTATGTGGGGTGCATGGGTGAGAGTATAGTTTGGTCCATCGAGGACGGTTTTATCCGTTGGCTATGCCCCGTTAGGCAAAGTCCCGTGATGTAAGCGCCCGATGTACGGCAGCTTCACACGTTGCGATGAATGCGCTCTCGCTCTGGACGCCATTGACCCCCTCACGTTGCGCCCTGAGCGTACGTCAATCTCGATGCCTCGGGTTATGCTGCCTATGTTGAACCAAAACGGCTACTGTGCTTGTTAGGGTGTTTTGTGAAAGTCCTCGTAACATAAGTTCTTTTGGATTTATGTGACTGGCGGGTAAAGGGCGAAACCTCTGTAGAGTGTTGATCTATCATGATAGCCGTGCTCACGGACACGAGCGGCCTGGATCCTTTTTTATTAGAAGATGATATTAGCGGTTGATATTGGTTTGTTCTATAATCACTTATACCTTATTAATGGGTTTATACTTGGGTTCTACTCATTGATAGTAATTTGGATGATAATAAAATGAAACAACTAAAAGTGCTACTGCAGTTTAACCATGTCCAGCCTTTTGTCCTTGCATAACTCGTGTTATACTTGTTAAGTAAGATGGTTTACTTACACTTGCAACTATTCAACAAAATCCCGGATGGGTAACAGATGGAGCATTGAATGATCAGTCGCTTGCTGAGTTTCCGGAGGATCTGCCGTACTTCTAGCTGTGTTCAACCAGTCGGTGTCCCTGTGGATGTGAGGCTCTACCTAGTTAAGACGTTTAATAATACTTAGACTTCCGCTGTGTTATTTGTTTAAGACTATGTCTTGTGTTAAACTCTGATATAAACTATTTTATTCGAGCATTGTGTTCTCTGTGATTCAATATTTGTAATCTATATGTGTTCTGTGGACATCCTGGGCACACATATGGAAGCATTCGGATTTCTTGGAAATCTGGGTGTTACATCACCACGCTGAAGAAGGCTTGCCCGAAGGATGACTATCCCATGCCAAGGATCGACACACTCGTTGATCAAGCTGCAGGAAATGAAATGCTTAGTCTCCTCGATTGCCTCTTAGGGTACCATCAAGTACGAATGAAGCAGTCCAACGAGAAGAAAACAAGCTTCATAACACCTTCGGGCGTGTATTGCTTCATTATGATGCCCGAAGGGTCGAAAAATACTAGATCTACTTTCAACATAGCAATTGATGAAGTCATCAGAACCTAGAAGGGCAGAAACATCGCAGCGTATGTTGATGATGTTGTTTTGATGAGCAAAAAGAAAGAAAACCATGTTAGCGACCTCAATGAGACCTTCGCCAATTTGCGGAAACACGGCCTTAAGCTCAACCACGAAAACTGCACCTTTGGGGTGACCAAAGGCAAGCTACTCGGATGCCTAATTTCCCAAGCAGGCATCGAGCCCAACCCGGAGAAGGTGGCAGCTACCCAGAACATGCAACCTCCCAGAACAAAGAAGGAAGTACATAAACTTGCAGGGAGAATTGCATTCCTTAACCGTTTCATCTCAAGATCGGCAGAAAAGAGTTTACCGTTCTTCGCAGTCCTTCGAAGTGGGAACACAACGTGGGGAGAGAAGCAGCAAAAGGCCTTCGACGAATTGAAGTAGTACTTCCAGAAGCTCGTAACATTAGCGAGCCCAACTCTAGGCGCCAACTTACTGCTATACATCGTGGCTTCACAGTCTACAGTGAGCGGAGTCCTAGTGGAGGAAAGAAAGACCGAAGGGGGAGTCAAGCAAGTCCTGATGGGAACCCGCTAGGGTTTGCACCCGATCTTTCGATGAGAGACGAGGAGATAACTCGATTGGATATTGGTGGCGTCGTTCACGGCCCGACTACAGCCTTCTAAGGATGCGCCTTAGCAACCAATACTCCGCCTCCAATGGCTGCCGCGATCTTGTGGAGCGCGTCACCCGGCCACTAGGGCACCCGTTCCTGTAAGCAATCGAAGAACAAGTAAGAACAAGTAGAACAAGCAACTCAATTGCAAATATGGATTTAATACCAATATGAATACACAAAGTTGGGGTTCCGAATCGAGTAGAACGGATGGTCTAGTTGACACACGCGTCCACAAGGAAGTATCAATGGCTAAAATTTCATCAAAACAAAACCCAATCTGTTTGTGGCGGCTACGGAGGTATATGAAAGGGATAGGGGATGAACAGAACGTGGTGAGAGTCGTCCATCAACCCTAGGGTAGTCTCCTAATGGGCCCCACTTGATACACAGCCCATCGGGCCAAAATAAGATGACACAGCACCGTTGACAGAATATGTCTTGGTAGTAAATCGGTGATTGCGGCTGACTCCGAACAGATATGCCCTAGAGGTTGGATTCGTTGGAAAGTAGACTTGATAAGCTTCCCATGAAATACTTGAACGCCCAAAACGGAGTCCGTATGAAGTCGTGGCAGTCGTCAGAAGTTGGTATTGTCCTGCAGTCCGAATCCAGCGTTTCCAAAACGTGTTGGATTTGATCTCTTTCCTTCATGTGCCAAAAGTGACGTGGTGGCCTAGTGAGGATGTTGGGGATACTTGGACTTGGTCCCCAATCAACTTCTTTGGTCTTCCATGCCTTTCATATATGTTTGGCACTCTTTTTAATCCATTTATTTATTTCTTAAAATGATAATGAACAGACATCATGGCGTAGCATCAATTCAATGAATGTAGCAAAGATAGTGATGATATAAGATTGATTCACCTTTTGTTTAAGAGACAACAGTATGGTCATATCTGAGATGGTGATGTTCCTCATCAAGTCCCAGTGTACTTCGTGTCCGAAGCTCTGTCAGGATCAAAGCTTATGTATACAGAAGTGGAAAAGCTAATCTACGTGGTCATCATCGCAAAAAGAAAGCTTAGGCAGTATTTCGAAGCCCACAAAATCATCGTACCGACATCACTGCCAATCAAAGATGTAATACGGAAGAGAGAATCTTCCCCAAGCATTGTGAAGTGGGTTGCCGAACTCTATGAGTACACTGTCGACTTCATCCCCAGAAACGCGATCAAGTCTCCGGTCCTTGCGGACTTCGTAGCAGAATGGACACCGCTCGAAACACAACACTCCACACCAATTCCGAAGGAAGAATGGGAAATACAGTGTGATGGAGCCTATTGCGACAAAGGCGCAGGTGCAGCAGCAGTCATCACAGCCCCTTCGGGCGCGAAGCTGCGTTACGCTGCCAGACTAGATCGTGAGGGGCACACAAACAGCACTGCTGAATATGAAGGATTGCTACTGGGCCTTCGAAAGGCAAAAGCCCTTGGGGCGAGGCGGATAATCATAAACACAGATTCCGAGCTCATTTACCGGCCACAACGACAAAACATACAAAGTCAGAAGTCCAGATCTAGCAGAGTATTTGATGGCAGTTAGGTCAATGGAAAAACACTTCTTCGGATACTCTGTGAAAGCGTTCAACAGGCTTCACAACAAAGAGGTATACGAGTTGGCCAAGGCCGCAGCAAGCAAGAATTCTCTACCGCCGGATGTCTTCTACGATGTCCTAAAATCAGCCCCGTTAACCTCTTCGCAGCAGCAAGTCTGTTACCTCAGCGCTATTCATAGCGAAGATTGGAGAGCACCCATTGCAAATTTCATTAAGGGACACTTCGGGCCTATAAATAGAAAAGAAGAGAAGCGCATGCAAGAAATAGCGCGAAACTACTATATAATCGAAGGCAACCTCTACCGAAGCGGAGTATGTGCTCCCCTGCTCAAGTGCATATCCATCCCCGAAGGACAACAGCTATTACAGCAAATCCACAGCGCAATGTGTTCTTCACACCTAGGGACAAGAAAACTGGTAGCGAAGGCTTTCAGGCAGGGTTTCTATTGGCCTTCGGCAGTGGCAGACGCCAACAACCTTGTGCGCACGTGCAGCAACTGCAGAAACCACACCCCCTACAAGCATCTCCCAGCAAATGAAGTGCAGCTGATACCGCCCGTTTGTCCTCTAGCACGATGGGGAATGGACATTGTTGGCCCATTAACAAAGACCAGAGCAAACAATGCCTTCGCAGTAGTGGTTGTTGAATACTTTTCCAAGTGGATTGAAGCAAAGCCGATCCAAGTCATAAATGTTGCCTCCGTTCAAAAGTTCTTCTGGTAGAACATAGTCTGTCGCTTCGGAGTCCCAAGAGAACTGTCCGTAGACAATGGAAAGCAATTCGACAGTCACACATTTCAAAGCTTCTTCGAGCAGTTAGGCACGAAGCTATGCTTCGCGTCAGTCTATCACCCTCAGTCCCAAGGAGCAGTTGAGAAAGCCAAGGGCAAAGCAGGTCTTCCCGATCCGCCTTCTAGCTTCCGCGCGAACCAAGCTCAAAGGGGGAAGACTGGCTTCGCGAAATTGCTATCAACCTTCGAAGGGGATCCAGGCTTCTCGACCTCACAGACCCATGGCTCGAAGGAGGACATAGCCTTCTTTATGTAACAAAGATAATGCCTCGAAGGGGATTCCCTATGCTTGGCACACTCCAATAGCTTCGACTGCAGGCAGCACCACAACCCATAGAGATCACACTCAGGCAAAAGTACGGAGCGAAACAAGGATTTCACGAAGTTCCTGTAGAAAATGTCAGCACATAGAACTAACCAACGTAAAGAAATACTAAGTCTTTCCTATGCCATCTAACCCGAAGCAAAAACACTAAATCCCTTCGAAAACAAAAGAAAAGGAGCCCAGCTCCCTCTGAGGAACCAATCGTGCTCGCACACTTCTAGAGCACCCCAATGCTTCAGGCATCAGACATGTCCTCACTTATATAGAAGTTTTCAGGGGTAAACAGTGCTTTGGGCAAACAGTGGAAAAATACTATACAAAGGGTAAACAGTGCCTCAGAACAGTGTAAACGACACTGTATGAACCTGATGTAAAAAAACTGCAAAGTACAAGGAGTATACCACTCAACGGCTTCGCAGGCCTTGATAGGCCCGAAGGGGGGAGGCCTTGACGGGCCCACCAAGAGCTGCGAAGCCTAGGTGTAAAGCCTTTCGAAGCCTCCATGATCATGGTTCTTTCATCACAACTTCACAAATATTACAAATCGCCTGGCGCATAACAGTCAGTGCAATGTCTTCGGACATTTCGCGCAACTCTTGGTCAGTCGGCATTCGATCAAACGTATACCCTATACACCCAAGATCACAACATCATATTCAAAACATACATGTTAAATGAATCACAGCTCATTCAAACAACACATGCCCTTTGAACATATAGGATGAAGGCCCCATGCCTTCATCCACCACTATTGGCTTAGGTTTCGGATCAAGGAGCCCTGAAGGGGCCTCGTAAGCTATGCCATCATCAACCCTACGAAGGCGCCGAGCTTCTCTACGAGCTCGACGCTCTGATAGCACGCCCTGATGCTCCACGGGGTCGCTTTAAAATCGCTCAAAGAATAACCTGCAGCTAGCATTGCGCTCTTCATATTTGCGAACTTTAAACTGCCAAAACGACAAAAACGAGCCCCAAGGAAATCGCGAAGAATATTTAGCCCAAGAATCACCGGAAATTTAATATCCATCTCGGTGCATCAAGAGAGGTAGCACACCTTCGGTCACCGGCGCGGGCTCCGCTCCGGGGACCTGTGCGGCAACAAAAGTTTAAGTCAGATTACAAAAAACCAAAATACAACCCGCACATAGAAGCGCAGGGCCCTCACACCACTCGACTATCACCCTTGGGATGCCCTAGAATCTGTTCCATGGTGAACGTATCATCCACAGCCGCACCCGCCATAGCTTCGGGATCCGGCACTGCATTCTCCGCACTGCCAAGGTCCTGATCTTCGCCTAGAACTTCGCTTCTTGTTGGAGCAACCTCGTCTTCAGGAGCCTTCACGCAACTAGCAATCCGAGCTTCAAGCACAGGTTTAATCTTAGCCTCGATTCGGGCGTGATTCTGCAGTACAAAAGCTGAAGGCCATTAGAAAACAAACAAGAGCGAAAGCCTTGACTGAAAAAAATACCATTCGGTAGTACGGCGGGCCTCCCTGCCAACAAGCTCAAGACTGTTGGGGTTCAACAGCTTCTGCATGAAGTTGTTAGCAATGGCCTTCGCAAGACTGGGGATACGAGAAGGTTCCAATGCCTCTGTGCTCGGCCACTTGTATCCGAGCTCCTTCATGGCGCGAAGATCCGCCCTTCCGATAGTCCTCGAAGGATCTTCAGACGGAATGAGGGCACAGAAGCTAGTTGCAAGAGTGTGAGCTGCAACCTTCGCATTTATCTCGCCCCAAATGTGACCACAACTCTGAAGAACCTCCAAACTAGCTTCGAGTCAGTCATAGAACTGTTCGATGCTGCAGGCCTCCAAGTTGCAGTAGGGGCTGGAATCCCGAAGGGGACGAAAACTTGAGTAACGCACTTTTGCACTATAGAGGCCCCCGCAAGATGCAAAGCCTGATAGCGATCAAAGTGTTACACCCAGATTTCCAGGAAATCCGAATGCTTCCATATGTGTGCCCAGGATGTCCACAGAACACATATAGATTACAAATATTGAATCATAGAGAACACAATGCTCGAATAAAATAGTTTACATCAGAGCTTAACACAAGACATAGTCTTAAACAAATAACACAGCGGAAGTCTTAATATTATTAAACGTTTCATAACTAATAGAGCCTCAAGTCCACAGGGACACCGACTGGTTGAACACAGCTAGAAGTACGGCAGATCCTCCGGAAACTCAGCAAGCGTATAATCATTCACTGCTCCATCTGTTACCCATCTGGGATTTTGTTGAATAGTTGCAAGTGTAAGTAAACCATCTTACTTAACAAGTATAACACGGGTTATGCAAGAACAAAAGGCTTGACACAGTTATACTGCATTAGCACTTTTAGTTGTTTCATTTTATTATCATCCAATTTACTACAAATGAGTACAACCCAAGTATAAACCCATTAATAAGGTATAAGTGATTACGGAATATACCAACATCATCCACTAACATCATCTTCTAATCAAAAAGGATCCAGGCCGCTCGTAACCGTGAGCACGGCTATCATGATAGATCAACACTCTGCAGAGGTTTCGCCCGAGGCATCGAGATTGACGTACGCTCAGGGCGCAACGTGAGGGGGTCAATGGCGTCCAGAGCGAGAGCGCAATCATCGCAACGTGTGAAGCTACCGTACATCGGGCGCTTACATCACGGGACTTTGCCTAACGAGACATAGCCAACGGATAAATCCGTCCTCGATGGATCAAACTATACTCTCACCCATGCTCCCCACATACGCCTTTCGGTAACCACTGGCGAGCTAGAGACGTACAAGCTAATTATCCAAGACCAGAGCCATTATAGTTCCAACGGCGGCGAACAAATTCCTGGGTTGCCGCTTTAAGAACCGGACCTTATGGAGAGACATTAGAACAAAGCACGAAGCACATGCTCTAATTTCCTAACCAAACCTTATAGAGACACTAGAACAAAGCACAAAGCACATGCTCTAGTTCCCCAAACCATGTTGCTAAAAAGCATCTTTTAACCATCATCGAAGTGAACCATTAATTCAATATTAACATTGTAATAAATGTTGGTTGCAACGCATAGCATAGACTAACCAATATGCATAAAACCCGGGTAAACAAGGAATAAGGTAAAGACTAGGTACAACCTTAATGTATGGCAAAATTAGACACATGCACATGAGTTGGATGATTAAATAGTGTATGGGTAACAAGGATTGTCCGTGTTATACTTGCCTTCTTCAGTGAACTACTGCTGCACCTCCTCTTCGGGAACGGGATCGTCGGCGAACTCGAACGGCTCGTCAACTACTCACATCGATCACCACACAAGCATCCACACATACATGCAAACAAGGTATTTAATTAGAACAGTACACCAAACAAAAACAAAAGATGAAAAGAAGGCTTTAGAGTTACTGTACGCTTTACTACGAACACATGAGCGTGAAAATCACTCAAATCGGAGTTAAAACGGAGAAACTACGCTTAAAACAGGCTCTAGGAGCTTGCTGGTGAGACTTTTAGGCTTCCAGGGGTGTTTTTGAAAGAAACCAGGGACCTAAAACATAATTTCATATAAAAACCCAAGGGCTAACGAGTAAAACAGCCATCTAGGACGGCGGGAACTATTTTTCAAAAGCGCAGGGGCTAAACCGAAAGAAAAAGGACTAAACTGTAATTATTTTTGAAAAACAGAGCGGCTCTTTTGCAAAATTGCCACGGCGGCGGCTGACGGCTTACGTCAGCTGACGGCACGGTCAACTGTGTCATGGACCGGCCGTAGACCGCGGTCCACGGGTCCACGGTGAACCGGGCTCGGTTTAGATCCGGGCTATCGATTTTGAATCTAACGGCTGAGATCAGATCGGGGGGTTGGGTCACCGGAGTCGGCCGTTGCGGCGGCGCGTGCGGCGGTGTTCCACTGGAGTTGGCTCGGCTTGGGGCTATGGTGGACCAAAACTCGCCAAGATTGGTCCTGGAGAGAGAGGGGAAGATGGGGAGTCGATTTTGGAGGTCGGAAGCGAGTTTTGCGCAGCAGAGACGGCTCGCGACGGCCGGCGGCGGCTTGGTGTCTCCGGTGAGGTCGTGCGCGCACGAGAGAGCGAGAGAGCGAGGGATTTTGGGCTCGACGTGTTCCTCTGCTTACCCCGAAGCTCCACGGCTTGATCTCGTCGTCAAAGAGGCGGCGAGGCAATGGATTGGTGGCGGCGGCGGCGAGCTAGGGTTGCGGCGGCGCGAGCTCAAGGCGTGGGCGGCTAGGGTTTGAGGTAGGGCCGAGCGCAGGGGTTGGCGGCGGCTTTATAGGGGCCCTGGGGCTCCTTGGCGTGCGCGCCACGCTCGGGCGGCGGTTGGAAAGCGGCGGATTTGGCGGTGGTGGAGTTCGGCTCGGACACGGCGGGAGGTAGGAGGACGAGCTGACGGGTGGGCCTCGCGTGTCAGAGCAGAGAGAGGGGGCCGTGGCTGGCGGGCTGCGCTGGGCTGGCGCGACAGCGGTGGGCCGAGCTGGGCCGCGGGAAAAGAAGGAAAGGGAGAGAGAAGTGGGCCGGCTGGGCTAAAAACAGGAGGGAGAAAGAGAGAGGAAAAGAAATGGTTTTTCTTTTATTCAAACTCTCATTTGAATTCAAATTCAAATTACAATTTGAATTCAACAATCAAAAATAAATGTTCCAGCATGAATGCAACAATAATGTTTCTATACCCTATATTTGCTTTTAATTATTCAAAATTTTATTTTCCCTACATTTTTCATGAGCACTTGAACATAAAAAGCCAAGTAATTACTGAATTCTAAATAGGGCATTTTTAGGGTGTTACACAAAGTCTCTTTGGAGTTCCTCAAAGTCCTTTTCACGGCCATCAAGGGACTTCCTGAGCGTGTTCTTTTCCATTTCAACAGCTTCCAGCTGAGGATGAACCCTTCGCTCCACCTCAAGATCCACATAGGCGTCCTCAAGTTTCTTTTTAACTTCGTCATAGTCGGACTTGGCAACTGTCATAGCCCGCTCGAGGGCTTCCCGGCGCTCGCGTTCACGCTTTAGCTCCGCGGCCATGTTCTGCTTCTCAGTCTCAAGCTCCAATATCTTGCCACAGTTAGAGCTTTTCACATAAGGACGAAGGTTCTCGACGTCCTGATGAAAAGTCCGCGAAGCGCATCAAGCGACAACGAAGGTGTTCAGTGCCAAGTCTTCCACATTTTTGAGGATGGATTTTGTGCCCGTTTGACATAGCTCTTCCTCCATGAAAGGAAAGCAAAAGGAGCAGCCAGCCTCTTCAAGAAATTCACATTCGTGGCTGCCACTCTGAACTGTAGCACACCTTCGCTTTGCCACCAACCAGTTTCGTATCCCCCGGACATCCTAAACGAGCCGCAGTCTCAACAGGATCGCCAGTCGCCACAAAGAACCCACTGCTGGTCTCTTCCTTCTCCCCCTCCTCCATCCCTTGTCAGCACTGGAATCCTTCGAGCTACTATCACTAGAATCAGGGGAGGAGCCGCTGCCACTACCAGATTCGACGGCGACAAGATCTGTTGTTTCCACAACAATGTCTTTCTGGGTGTCTTCGATCTCCACCTCAGCCTCGCTATCCTCAGCATCGTTGTACTAAATGTTGAAAGGATCGGCAGGATCCGTAGGGTCAGCCCGTCCCACAGCCACCACGGTCCTCGCGGATGGATCACAGGATTGCAATGGGTCTACAGCGAGGGGTGGTCCGATGGCAGTAGTCGTGGGGGGTGGTCTGGCGATAGAAACCCCTTCGTCTTCATTAGGGCTCTCAAACCAATTAGTTTTTTGGCGCTTCGGACCTGCTCGGCAGCCGCCACAGTTTCCGCGGCCCCAAGTGTTACCTTGGCCAAGTTTAGCTTCCGTGGCTTCACCCTCCCGCGAAGCGACCCGAGGTCTAGCAGTTTTCTGGAAAAACTCGAACACGCGATTGCGCCGTTGAGTTCCAAGAAGCTTTCGGCTTTCCTTGCTCTCCTTGGAGGTCTCCTTCCCCAGGATGCGGTTTGCCCTTTCCTCAGCCACGTCGCCTTCAAGCAGATCTTCGCTGACGGACAAGCTCTCGCGGAAGTCAGGAATGGGAATCCCATCAAGTGTGTCTGTGGAAAACGAGGCCATCTCCCAAGAGGATTGAGCAGGGAACACCCCGCAAAGGCAGTACTCTTCCACGAGGTCCCGAACTGACAGGTTCTTTGAGATCTTGCGAAGCATGTCAGCAAACTGAAGCCCCTCGGGGCACCTATCGGTGTAAGCCTTGAAGGGCTCGGCAAGCTTCCCCAGAGACTCACCGGCCAAGCTGGAGCCCTCAGGCTCAATGCTGTAGTAAAACCACGAAGCCCACCAGTCGTCGGACCACCTGTTCTTGTAAGCAGTCACAGGCGTAAGCAGGTCAGAGTGGTACACGAAGTTCAGGCAGCTAAAGTGTCCTTCCCCCAAACAGGGGTACCATCCTTGCGAGACAAGGCAACTGATCGAGGTTGCTTGTGAACGCGATGGGTAAACGCAAACCCCTTCGTGCTAGCTGGAACCCTAGTCGTTTTGCAGATCCACATATAAAGGCTTAACCGAACGAAGGCATTCGGTGCGAGCTGGTGCAGCCTGATCTTGAAAAAATCCAATATCTCCACTATCAAAGGGTCGAGTGGAAAGCGAAGCCCAGCGTCAAACATATCACGAAAAACCACCACAGCCGGTTTGAATCGCCCCGATTCGGTAAGCAGCACTTCGTGGAATCGATCGCTTCGCCCAAACGCTCGAGAGTCTTTAAAGAGACATCCGACACTCCGAAGGCGAGGGTGCTGCCTTCGAGGGGCAAGGGCGCAGACCAACCTTTTTAAGAACCCGAAGCCTTACACTTGGGAGCCATTTAAAGTCTTCGGTTATCAAAGCAAGCCTGAAATACAACTCCAAGTTCAAAACCTAAAACAATAGCAGCGAAGGGAACGAATATAGCAGAAATATACACACCTTGAGTGAAGCGAGCTCTAGTCCGCAAAACAAGGAGGCGAACTTGCACCCCGATCTCAGAAAATGAAAGTGACCTACCATGGGGTCCCCCACAGGTCTTATATAGGGCACCATAATTTTTTACCGTTATGGTGAGCGAATTGACAATTTCACCCTGCCACATCTACACAGAAACCCTTGGCGAGCAGAGGGAGGCGTTCTGAAGGCCCAAAGCCGCATACCACTGAGAATTGGCGGTTCGGCCCAAAAGACTTGGCCCTGCCCACCAAGGGGCCGCTGTTAGGGATGAGGCCTTCGGGACCAAGTACCGAAGGGCAAGAAAGAGCATGCTTAACCACTTCTGCAGGACCCGGAGTCAGCGTTCGATGCAAGAACTTCGGGGGCCTTCGGTTCGAGAAACGAGGAAGATGAAGGAACGAAGGCCAGCGGGGCCCCTCGAAGGGGCCGGCAAAGGCCAAAGGGGGCCCAAAGGGCTCTGTGGGGCCTACATCTCTTGAAGCCTGGCACGCCCGGAGAAGGAAGCGACTGAGGGCTTAGTCAAAGGGAGTAGTTGAGTCAATGTTGTACGGAGAGTATGAATGTATTGAAATGCCCGTGTAAAGCAGAGAATATTCCCTTCCGTTGTAAAGAAAAGACTGTGGTGATACCAAGGCCCATGAGCCTAGACTATATAACCATGAGAAATATACTATGTTGGGGATGGTTAATTGACCCCCCTGATGTGACTTTCTTATATTTGTGTCTGAATTCGCCCTTCGGTTATTTACGTTTCCGACTGTTGGTGACGTCATCCGCTCCGGGTCCGTCCTCTACCCAACACTCTCTACTTCTAATTAGCTCTAGTTCTAGGATTAGAGGAGCCAAATCTTGTTCATCATTGAAGATCAAGTTGTTCTTCAAGATCATCATCGATCTTGGGTAATAACATTGTATCCTTTTTGTCAGATCCTTATTAATTCTTCAAAGATGTTATCCGAAGTTTGTGCCATATTTAGAGTATTATTCTTCATAACTTATGCTATCATGAACTATATTTATTATATGCTTAGATCAGCCATCTATGCTTAGAACAACCATTTATAAACTTGTATATCCGTAGGGTAGGAGTCACCGGTGGGATTAGAATAGTTTAAATTCTGGTACGTAGGTCTGATGCTTGATATAAAAATTCCTTCAGATATTTTCATTTTCTACCAGTTATGAGAGGAAGACAACAAGTTGTGACAGACTTAGTTTTCCTTGCATTCCATCCTGCTAGATTTTAGAAAAGGAGCTCTATAAATATTTGGGCCATGAAGATGGACTAGATATTTTCCCTTTATAAAATCATATGATTGATTTAAGGAAAAAGTCCAAATTACTATCCTGAACAATAAGAAAAGTCTACATAACCCCCTAAACTATCTTTTGGTTTATTTTACACCCTAAACTATGTCATTTATCCTATTTTATCCCCTAACACAATTTGTCTTTTTTTTCATGTAGAAGTGTCATATTACGTTCAAATTTTGTGAGATGATAGTAGACATCATAATGCATGGTAGAAAAATATAAAATTATTTTTTGACATTATTTTAGTAGGGTAATATATTTAATAATTAATTAATCCTTAAGATGCAAATTATACAAAAACTATTAACGAAAAATTCATAATATATTTTTTCATATACACTATGATGTTTACTACACTCAGGCAAAATTTGAAATTAAAATTCAACTTGTGTATGGAGAAATAAAAAAGACAATTTGTATTAGAGGGTAGAATATACCAAGTTACATAGTTTAGGGGGTAAATGAACCAAAAGATAGTTTAGAGGGTTATATAGACTTTGCTTATAGTTCAGGGGAGTAATATGGACTTTTTCCTTAATTTAACCTTTTCTAATTTGATGATTTATAAGGACATTCTCGATTTGCTTCGATGACAATCCCAGTTCTAGTTTATCTTATTCTTTTATGAGGTGGCTTTGACTATTGTTTTGATTATTAAATCGATTATATCTTTATCTATCTGATCACTATCTTGAGTAATATTATTATCTTATTTTTCATGACAAATTATTTCTATTTTATGAGCAGTTGACAATGATCCATGAGTTGGATAATTCGGATATGTAGAGGATAGTTTTATTAAAGTAATATGAGTTCTCATGGATAAAAATAATTAAATAAATAATGATAACCTGGTTTACTCGTTGTTGGAATTCTACAATGGTGTATCTGTGCGCTTGCGGATAACATATTAAAATTTTTGTTATAGTATTTCACTAAGCTGTATCATACCATGTATGTCTCTTAGTGTTATTTTCTAAATTCTTATGCTGACGCCTATGAGTTGTTAGAGATAATGTTAAGATATGTCAACAGTTACCACAACCAAACTCATGATAAAATTAGGGTAAGTATGATTTAGGGTTTAGGAATTTAGATTGATCCACTTTGGAAACTAGTGAAATGAATAGTGCAATGGAAAACATGTTCTGAGAAGGGAATGATTATATGAGTAGTGAAAAGTGGATGAATCTAAACTATTTAGACTAAACATGATGGAAATGAGATGAATTTATCAAGCCTAATTAATATGCCATTAGAGATTGTTACTATAGTATGACATTGTCTAATCATGATTTAATTACATTTAATAATTTCATGTCGTAATTTCATCTGAAGTTATAAAATAAGTTTATTAGTTATTCATATCTAACATTCGCATTTACTAGATGAAAATTGACAAATCATGGCCTTAAACGTTAAACGCGTGGCGGTGGCCAGCAGAACTTCCCTAATTCCCTGCAGCGCTCCATATGAAATTACAACGTCTTTTCCCGTCCCTTTTCTAGCGTGCCATGCAAAGCGCGCGCTCGCTTCCAAACAAGAAAAGAGTCGTCGGCAACAGGGAAGAAAGACTGCGGCTGCTGTAGGAAAGACGGACGACGGCATCGACGAGCATGCAAAGTGGTGGGAACGAAAGAGAAAGAGCTCAGAAATTTGCCCCCCTGCGGCCCTTCCCTGCGCGCGCAGCGTGGCGTCGTCTTTCCTGTTTGCGTTGGGAGCCGCACTCCTCTTTTCGCTGTCACCGATTGCGGAAAGAACCTGCAGTCATTCCAGGCAGAATGCATAAAGATCACTTTCACCACTCCATTACATGCACCCACATTGTTCCAAAAAAGCACTGTGATAAGGTAAAATAATTATATATTCTTGACAAATCATAACACCATTAAACGAATTATGGACTCTGGATAAACAAAACTAATCGGAGGAAATAACTTATTACCATGGGGTTATAACTTGTTTTGAACCACAAAAGAAGCATAATGCGAATCTGAGATTTCAGAATTCATGGAATTCAGGAAATTAGTACTACGATGACAAGGTTTCTAGGAAATGCTTTGTTCCATAAAAACGCTTCAGGGTTTTCTTTCTTCAGGCAAAAACTTTTTATTATGAAGGAACTGTAAACTCCATTTCATATGGCCTCTCTCTCTCGCTCACGCTCTCTCTCTCTCTCTAAATTGATGCCGAATAGTCATGCAATGTTTTTCTTTTATGTGGTTCACTATTTTTACGCTTCACATTTCATCACATTCTTTCATTATTCTTGCTTTGGAGTTCTCCAATTATGCTTTTACAACATTTTGAATCAAAGAGTAAGTCACGAGGAAATCAATATGAATTATATGTATCACCGTGTCTTTAGATCCATGTCACCGATGACAGCCCAAAAGCGTATGAAAAATTAAAATTAAATATCGATGAATTAAACAACAATTCATTGTTCACCGTACCGCTAGCAAAGTACAACCAACGACTAATAACATCCCTAGTAGTATTTAGTCCATGAAACTTCTACATGGATGAACAAAATTTGGTGGCGAAGCGCAGCCCACATGGTGTGTGGACACATTTGTGCTTGTGCAGGAGGACGCCGAGCAGCCCCACGCACCTTCCCGCCAATTCTCAAGTTCAAACATCGCAAGAAGCTGCAACGTCCACCTACACCTCCGGCGCTGGTGAAGATCGAAGGCCACTGCCTAACAATGGCTATCGAGGCTGCCGGTCACGCTCGCATCACCGCTGGCTTCACCATCGTTTGTCAAGTCACTCGCAGCAAGCTCATCCTCGCTGCTGGCACATAGATTTAGATTCAGATCAAGGCAGCAGCTGCCCCTACAGCGCTTGGATTCCCTCGGCAGCTCGACATCGCCGACCTTCCTCTTGAGATCGCCGGACGGGCGCTCATCATCTGGCCACAGCCGCAGAACATTCTTCATGTCTCTGGAACTAACCATCGTATCTGGTCCTTGCGATGCTGCTTGATTTGCCTCTATGTCGTCGCTCCTGTCCGGAGGTAGGAGGCTGAGCGTGGTCTTCACATCCTGGTGGTGCTTGGTCTCGCTTGTCGTCTCAAAGCTCAAGCAGAGGCCTAGATTGCTATAGGCGGCTGTTGCATTGGACGGGCGAGTTGGCTGGCTGCGTTGTGTGTGAACCCTTTGGCACAATCTGCTCCATCTCCTCTTCAGATCCATCAGATCATCCTGCATCAATGGAAAAAAAAAACAGCACAAATCTTCTTGAGCATGACATGGTTCAGATGAACAGATTCATCCTCATTTTCTTTGTTCTTGGTTACCTTGGGAGACGTTTGGGGCTCGTCTGCCTGCGGCCAACCAGGGAAGAAGCTCAGCGCAAGACTGGTGCCTTCTGCCTTTGCTCTCACAGCTAGTGCTTCAATCTCGTAATTCCTGGTGCATTCCGTGCACATGACTGGCGTGCCATCTTCTTCTCTGGGTGAGAAATCCAGCAGTGGAAACTGAGCATGTTGAGCAGCATTGCCGTCTGTTTCACTGCTAAGAACACATGCAAAATTAGCTTCATTGTTGCACACATTACTCTAAAAAGGAAAATGGAAAAGCTAGCAGGATACACACGACACGAGTGGTGCTAACGTATTTTTGTTTGCAACATTATCAAGTGCTATAGGAGCATCAAATAGTTTTGCCATTTTACTTAAAAAAATTGTTTGCCCTCTAGATAGGCCAATTATTGCAGGGGGTGTTCCTGTCTAGTACAACATGCAAGCAGCAGGAGAGCAGTCAGGCAGTCAGGCTACATGCCTGACCAAACAGAGCACCCCAAACCAAAAGCAGAGTACGTCAGGGACAGAAAGCGCGACAGCAACACCTCAGTCACAGCAAATTGAGACAAAAACAAAACAGAGCAAAGCATACGAAACAGAAAGGAACAGTGAGCAAGCAACAGCGCTGCCAAGAGAGCCAAAACGCCGTGTCACCTTGTTGAGGCGCGTGGGCCGAGCGCCAGCCCGAGGCCGAGGCCGAGGCTGCCGCCGGTGGGCACAGACACCGGCTGCAGCGCCCACGTCTCCTCCATTGACAACCTCTGGCACCTCATGTACGTCCCGTAGCTCGCCACCGCCACCAGCCAAGCTCGCTGGCCATGCAACCCGGCGCGGAGCTCGCCCAGCAGGCGGGCGAGCTCGGCGACCATGTACTCGGCCTGGCTGAAGCCGCTGGGTGTCGCCTGAACACGTGCCACGTCGTCGTCGTCGACGACGACGGCCCAACGCATGTCGCCGACGTAGATGACAAGGCCAGAGGCTTCTGCGTCAGTTGCGGCGGCGATGGTGCGGCGCAGGTCCGCCACGCTGGCGTCCACGTCGGCGCGTGTCATGAGGCGGACGTGGGCGTGGAGAGGTGGAGACGGAGGACGCGTGCGCCGCGGAGCTCGTCGGGGATGTCCAAGCCTCGCTCCAGGCGCCTCATCAGCCCGGCCACTGATGCCTCGGCCACGGACACCGAGTCGGCGACGACGACTGGGTTGGTTCTGCTTCTCCCCGGCTTCCGTGACGTCATCATCACATCCAGGATCGCCCTCACGTCCTCCTCCTTCTCCTTGCATGGCAGTTCGAACTCGACGTCAGCCTGAGGCTGGTAGTTGAAGAATGGCGCCGGCCACGACGTGTCTCCACCGTAGCCAGTAGGAAGGCAAGCGTACGGCTCGAGGAACGACTGCGACGGAACGGGTGGAGCTTCAGCAGGGGAGGGCGATGGTGTGGAAATGACGGGGTGGTGGCCATGGCCGCCGGCGAGCATAATGGCGTTGCTCTCCTCCTCGAGGTTGTTCTTGACGGCGGCGCTGGAGAAGCCGGCCTCCCTCATGACTCGGCTCACGCTGGGGTCGTCGAGGATGGAGATGATGAGCTGGTCCAGCTCGACCCTGATCATGAGCATAGGTTGCTGCTGCTGCTGGGAGTGAGAAGAGGTGGTGGTGGATGGCGTGGCTGGCGGCGACGGCGGCTGGGTCTGGAGCTCGACGCAGCCGCGGCGCTGGTTGGCCTGCGCGCGCTTGAGCGCGGCGACGAGCGCGTTGGACAGCGTCGGGCTGGTCTGGTGGAGGATCGACGCCGCGAATGACGTGGACGACGCCGACGAGGAGGAGGACGACGGCGAGCCCGACGCCACAGCATTGGCCGTGGGGAGCCGGTTGAGCGCGACGTTGAAGCAGAGCTCCAGCGCCCGGCACTGCGGCGGCTGGTGGGAGTAGTAGTGCGGCGGCGCGCAGGCACCCACCGGACGATGGGACCTCGCGCAGGCGCGCCTGAGGAGGCCGTACGCCGGGGACGGCGACGGCGAGGACGAAGAGCCGAGGAGCGTGTAGGCGACGTGGAGAGGCGTGACCTGCGCATGGCCGCGGCGGCGCGCGAGGCCCAGCGAGAGCTTGAGCGCCGTGGCCGCCTCGGCGGTGAGCGACTGGTGCACCGTGTATCCCCCCGCCCGCATTGCGTTACCAGCGAGCTGGGAGCTTCACCTACTCACTTTGCCCTGTGCGGGTGGTGTTCTTGAGACAGACCAGACCACCTGCCCCGCCGCCGGTTGATGTAGCTAGCTACTGCCTACCGGTGCTTTAATCGTAGTGGATCGAGTAGCGTTGCAGCTTGTTTTGTGGACGCGTGTAGCTTTCTGTGGGTTTTTTTGAAGGGTTGTAGGAGTATGTGCATAGAACCAACCAATGATGCAAAATAAAGAGGCTTTATCGTCTCTCTCATCTGATCGGGCATGCTCTTTCTCATTCCGATTCATCTGTGCCTTGTGTCTCTTTCTTTCCTGCAGACGAGCAGAGAGGGGCAGGGCCAGTTTGTCTCCTTTTCGACACAGTGGTGTGTGGGGTTGCAATACGCAGGTTTTGGTTTGGTTACTTTGCGAATTGCGAATGCCCGAGATGGCCGAGGGAGCTTAACATACATCCCTTTCAATCTTTTTCTGCCGCCAGTGACACTTTTTTTTTTGTCCATCTGTTGCCTCCACTGATCTTTCCCTTTCCACACTACAGGTAGGAGCACAGCCTTGTGTTACATGCATGTTACTGTAGTGCTGGTCTGCTGGACATCTTTCTTTGCAAAGGGATACATGCTCCGACATTCTGTGATTCTAAGTGTAACCCCTCCATGGCTCCATGTCAAGATTCTTTCACCACCTCATTACCTTGGCTGCCGCAAATCATAGTAAGATAATCCCGCCCCAGCTCATTCTCTCCGGCCGGATCCTCTCCTGATAGCCTAATGATTGGTCAGGCTCAGGCATCAACGCCAACGCATTATTCCAATCGGTCGCTACTAATCATCCATCGGTAAAATCAGTTTTCACCTTTTCATCTTTTGTACAGTTGCCGTCGTCATTAGCTCGCTCTCTGCCCTAGAGACTACTAGTAGAGAGAGAGAGACTGACCTTAACCCCGAGAACAGAGCAAAGTCACGGGCGCCATGGACCCGGCTCCATTCCACGAGGGAATTCCACTCGTCGTCGTTCCATTCCATGGGCACGTCGTTATACGACGGCAGAGCCGATCTTTTCACGACACCCTTGGAACTTTGTGCTCCCCGATCCGTCCATCCCTCCTCTCATTCCTTCCCCCTCTGGCTCTGAGGACTGTACTGGCAGACGGAAGCGAGCGAGCCTCTGGGCCCTGCTGCGCCTCTGCCCCAGCCCGGGAGGAGGAATTCGATGTGAACGGGTTGGGTCTGGATGACTGGATGAGATAGATGGGTGGTGGCCTGGTGGTGGACGACGCCACATCGACGGGCTCGTGCTAGCGAGCGAGAGGGCACCGCAAAATGGCTGCCTTTTCCTCGGACTCTGTTGAGCGGATGCTTCGCTATCTCGCCGTCGGGGTCACCGGCCGCGGCCTTGACCGGCGGGCGCGTGTTGCTGATGCTCCTGGAGGAACAAGCCAACACTAGAAACCTTGGAGGATTTCGAGCCCGTGTTTCTCTAATCAAGATCTTGGGGCATTGTTACTGTAGTTAGAAAGTTTTAATTGCCGTTACACATTTGAAACTTTTGAAAACCTGAAATTTCAGAGCTAAAGGAGATGAAATGCTTTTGATTTATGTATCTAAAGAAGTGTATTGTGTGCACGCGAAGGTCTCTTACCGGTCGTCGCCCTATATCTACTGTTTTGTTAGGTTCTCTTTTCAATAATTTTTCTTTCCTCCAAAATAATTGGATTAGGGTTTGGATCGCCGGTTCGATGTTTTCGATCTGCCTTTTTATTCTGTACTGGATCTCCTCCATGGGATGGTCGTTTTCTCCGACTGTGGCGTGCTCTTCGTTGAAGGATCGAGGTATGTTGGCCCAGTCCCCTTTCAGGAGGAACTGGATCTATTTTCCCCTATAGTGGAATCATCCTTCTGGTCGCTAGTGACACTACTAGCGGCGGCGGATTTGTCCTTCCAGCCGCTGCTAGTACTGGCTAACGGCGGTATCGGATCTTATGATTGGTTCAACCTTTAGAAGACATGGCCGATGTGCTTTCGGCGTCCTTTACTTCCTACAATGGTTGAGCATATTGCACCTTCACGACTATAGAGTCTTCTGTTGGTGGAAACTACGTTTCTTGTGGCCAGATGTGGTAAAGTTCCATAGTGATGGAGTTTCCTAAAGCAGCGGACACTACCAGAAAGCTAGGAAGATGAAGGAAAGAGACATAGTGGCATGCTTCAACGTAATTTTATTTTATACAGTCTCAATTGTAAAAGAGGTTTAATTTTAATGAAATATAGTCCCTTTCAAAAAACAGATATATTATACATATATGTATAATTATACAAAAGTATTTACATGAATTATACACCGTACATATCTAAGTACATACGTAAAGGCAAATTTCGACTTCAAGTTTAAAGAGGACTCTTCTCAAAATTTCTTCCTTTCTTTTTGAACATAGTAGATGCTCTTAGAGGGTATTGGTTGCTTGTGAGGGGTGGGGGGACTTTTTTTTATGTCCATTGCCATTTGCCAGATCAGAAGATTACACTCCGAAATTTTCATGATTGGTAGTTTTTTGTTTCACTAATTATCATCATTAAACTAATTACAGGGATGCACTGACGAAATCTTGAGCAGGAGCGTAAGTCGCTTACTTCCCAAACTATGCACCTTTAATACATTTTACTTTATTTTAAGTGGTCATCACTTTGCTGATATTCAAACGGAGAACAGGAGAATACTTGGAAGAGAGGCGCACTGCGCTGCGCCTGAAAAGGATGCACAGTTGATTGTAGATTGTATTTTGGCAACTATGAATATGATCTATGATTGGTTAGGCAGATAAGGCCGAAATGTTTATTTGGACGGTCATGTTATTGCAAAAATAGCAAAGACAACCAAAGGTTCTTTGTGAATTTAGGAAGAAAGAGAACGATGAATGTATTCAATTGAAGGACAATTAAACACGCCACTGTTAGATTATTGGGCTTGGCCCATATGAATAATCCTAAGTAAGTCTCAAAAGACCATTAGCACTTGAGGGGGGTACGTCATCTATTAGTCCCATATTGCTAATGGATGAGGGTGTGTGGGGTTTTTCTCCCAATAAATAGAGCCCACCTCCCTCATGGAAGAAGTCCACCATAGATTCTATACGGGAATCCCCTAGGTTTGGGAGTCCCTAAGAAGGTCTATACGAGTTAGAGTTTTGCTACTTTTCATTGCTGCGTTGCCATCGTAGTCTATTCTATCCCGAGCGCCGGCGTGCACCGGCGAACGGGAGAGCAGGTCTCCGGAACCAGTCGTCTTCGAGATCCTGCACCGGGAGAGGGCGAGTAAGGTTTTTGGGAAGCGCTGCGCGCAACTGCTCAAGACGTCTTCACCACGGCTCGTCCTCCGTCCAAGTCTGGTGCTACGGCGTACCATCGTCTGCTGCGCTCTGTCCGTAGAACCGTCGTCGTTCCGACTGCGCCGTTCGTCTTCCCTACGGCAATTCCTCAGTACGTACACTATGTTTTAATCATGTTTTCTAATGTCATGATTATGTTGTTCGTACTTCCTAGTCTGCTAGATAATTGCATGCTAGGATTGTTTATCATCATGTTTAATCTAGTTCGGAAATTAAACTTACTATTGCCTATATTTCCAACAGTCACTTCACATAATAATTAGAGGCTAACGGTGCCATAGACCCATAGTGCTATACTGCTATGCTCATACATCATTGTAATTGTTGCCGATATATTCAGAATTACGGCCTATTGATACATAGGCCTTAAAATATCTTGAATATGACTTCAGGTAAGAGAAGCACAACTGGTCCTTTCGATGAAGGCCATGGATACCAATATGAACCTGCCCATACAAAACATTTGAGGTACACAAACTTGTACCCGTTGTGGTGCTTCATTTTTGGGCACTAAACTACTGGATTATTTTTGGTATAGTCTCATCATGGATCTGCCTGTTGCAGCAGCAGAAAGGGAGCAAATGGTGTTGGAGGCATGGACGACCGAGGATGACGCATTCCTGCAAGGGAACAGCGCAGGAGGAACCAATCGTAACAAATTTGGAGGGTGGGGGAAGAAGACAAATCTTCACCCTCCATGGATGTGTTGGATGGAAGAATCAAATCAACCGGCATAGGAAATCGAAGAGGAGAGGGATAGAAGAGGGAGGGGAAAGCGACTTAGTTGGCTCTTCGTGGCCGTCATCGGTGGAGGAGCAAGGGCGCAGGGTTGAAGGAAGGGTCCTGCGGACGGCGGCGGCGGCGAATCACGGCGTGACAGAGGCGTGCACATCGGTTGGCGAATGAGGCGCAGTATGATGACTGGCTAAGAGGCGCGGCGCAGGAGGAGCCGTGACGCGCTGGCCGGCTAGGAGGCGCGCGACGCATGGGCGAGGAGGCCGATGGCGCTAGGACGAGGTGAGCGCGAGAGGAACCTGCTGGCGACAATTTCTTCGGCGGAGAAGGGTGAGATGTAGGCTCCGCGACACGCTGAGAGAAGATGACGGAACATGGAATATTTAACTTTTTATCATTATTACCAATGGCAACTTTTTCGAAAACACTCTTATGGTTGCCACTATGTTTTTAGCAACAGAGAGAGAAATGCATACATATTTACCACTTTTACTCGCATGGCACGCTAACGGTGCAGTCCAGCTCGGACCCTAGTCATCACGCGTAGGTAAAATGTCCATGCTACCCCCTATCCTCATATGTTAACCATTTCTTCCTCTCTCATACCACTGACGTGTAGGTCCCACCTGTAAGCATCATCTTCAACCTCTCACCACCTCTTCTTCCACGTGGGCCGCATGAGCAAGCCAGGCGATGGAGATCCTGGCAGCGAGGGATGGGATGGTGGCGGCGGAGATCCCGGTGGTCGACCTCCTCCTTGAGGCTATCCTCCATCACGGACCCGTCACCAAGCCTCCTGACGACGGCTACGCTGTCGCGCTCCCGACCCATACGCCATGGCTCAGCCGCGAGGCGTGTCGGCGAGTGTGAGACAGAGCTCGAGCTCAGTCGCGCTTGATGCGTGCTACCACGGGGCTCACCGGCGGGCGGATCCAGAGCGCACTGTCACCGTGAGCTCGGCGGCAGCCAGAGCTGGAGCTACGTTGTGGCGGACCACTCCGAAATTATTCCAAGTTAAGTACCTTGGGACCACTAATCACGTAGTCAGGCACTTAATCCGGAATAAGCTGGAGCGCCGTCGGATTAAACCCGATTAAACCACGTACTTTTCTCGATCGAAACAACAGCACGCCCACACGAAGGTGAGTTCCAGAGATTACAACATTCCACAAATTAACTTACACAAATAGTATCTCAAAGTTATTACAAACCAAGTTTGAAATGAAATCAGAGTATCAAAGTCTTGCAGCGGAAATAAAATAGTTCATTGCAGCGGAAGATAATCTAACGACGATACAATAACACCGTGCTGAAGCCTGCCACGATGCTACTCCTCCCGATCCTCGGCAGAGGACGGAACCCATTCGATGTGCCAGCCAGGTGGAACCTGGGTAGGCCAAGACAAAGCATCGACATCCGAAGGTGTACCTGTAAATCATTGCCACAAGCAAGGCTGAGTATACTAATACTCAGCAAGGCTTACCCGTCGGGTGAAAACTACATCACCGACATCTAGACCATGAGAGGCTTTTGGCTGGTGGGTTTGTTTGCCAAAAAGCAACTAAGAGTAGGTCCTTGCTTTCAAGTTTTAGCATCATATTCTAGTAGATTTAACCATTCTAGATTAGCATCCTATCTAATCATACAAGTGGTGCAATACAATTTAATTCATACAACAAGTTTATCAATCTCAAAGTTCCACTTGTTACTCAATGTAGCCAGGCGGTCAAGCAGTCTCATTAACCGCGAGAAGCGGACAGTTCGAACCGAATTTTGCTACCTGGCCAGGGGAAACCCAACACACACGGATACTCTGCTTGCTATAAAAGGCACAAGCATTTCCCAACCTTTCCCATCGATCCACAATTCGGAACCGGGTCCATTTCCTTAGGATAAAGGTTTACTGCTTCACTCACAGTCTCACGCATATATCCACAAGTGTACGGCAGGGGAAAACAAAGTTTCCAAGGAGAGATGGCTATCGGCCCTAGCTGCTTCAATCTGGTACCGGGCTTACCGATCCCCATACATCGGCATGCATGTGGTACGTTCAAAAACTTGGCAGCTCTTTCTACACATTTCGACCTTAAATCAATTATCATACACGGACGGGAGATCTACATCTATCATCCCGCCCGTCAATCCTTATGATTCCAACATAAGTAAAGACAAGCAATTCCTATGTCTCGCGAGTGACAGGAAATCACTCGACTTGTAACGGACCTAAAGCAATGCCCTATCGATCCTTTCATACTAGTATTGCAAGTCATAGGTACTAGGAAATGTGCAGCTAAGGTATTCAATCAACTCCTTGAACGTAAATGCACAAACATACAAAATTCAAAGTGCATAATTTGGTAAAGGTTAGGTCATGCTCCGGGGCTTGCCTTCTTGCTCGGACTGGGGGTTAGCCTCCGGGTTGGTCGATCCTGCACCGGCACCTTCCTCCGGGACTTCTTCCTCGTCTGCGGGGATGAGGTGGTAGTCGCCGTCCGGGATAGCGCCTTCTACATGAGATGCATAACTTAGGGTGGCTGTTCTGGAATTTCAGATTCCACTTATTTTATTCTAACTAACTAACCAAAAGGTTTTATCTTTTTATATAAATCAATTTCCACCTGGATTACTTCTCATTTTTGTTTCTCCAATTCTGTTCATCATTTTTATCTATAAACTTTATGACAGCTACTGGAGTATAAGAGCTAAGCTCACTCCAAAATTTAGCTAATTCTGAGCTACACATAATTTATTAAAAATATATCAAACGGCTGCTAGCAGAATCGGATTTAAATCATATAAAATCGAAAATTCATCTAGTTCAGGAGATTTTCCTACCAAAGCTAGGCAATAGCATGAGGAGGGCTCTGGCCAAGTGGTGGCTCAAAATAACCATTGGGTAATCCTCAATAAATTTCTAACCAAAAACACATATTTATTTATTTGCTATCCTAAACAGAGCAAAAATTAAGTTTTTCGTTTTTAACATGTGTGCTAACAAGTTTTTAGTCCTCTGGAGCAAAATGGTGATTTTTCACTGCACAGATTATTTTTAATGATTTCTGCACTGCAAAAAGACAGAAAACACATTTTAATTTATAACTGGAGCTACAGTTCATATTTTTAGGTCCCCTTTGGACACAAGCTGTCCAAAGTCACTACACACAACATATCCAAAGCTCAACCCTAGCGGAGCTCTGGATTTGAAATGGTGCACTACTTTCCATTTTCATAGTTTGAATTTTAGCTCAAAAACAGTTCATCAAAAGTATAAACATGTCTAATAGGGATTGTAGTTTAGACTCTCACAAATCCAGAGAGTATTTTTGTGCATTTTTCTGATTTTTGTACGATTTTTAATGGATTTTACAAGATTCGGGAAAAATAAATCTAGTTTTAAGAATCTATTTTCGCAGGGAACCCTAGAACTTTCAAAACTTCGCGAACGAGTCCCTGAACTTTTGCGCAGAGACCCCTAGACAAACGAAGACGATGAAGAAAGGCCCTCGGCTCTCGCCGGAGTTGCGCCGGCCAAACGGCGGCGAACTAGGCTCGGGGAAGTGGGGGAAAAGCTTCCTGGGCTCACCACGAGTCGTTTGAGGACGGTTTGGAGGCCGGGGGTGGTCGGAGTTGCGCCGGCGACGAGGTGGTGGCGGCGCGGCCGCCGCGGCTTCTACGCCGGTGAGCTCGGGGTCGTTCGCCGAGGTTCGAGGGGTCCTAGAGCACCAGTGGAGCTCGAGGAAGCCAATGGCGTGCTCGGTTGACCTCGGGGACGGCTCGGAGTAGGGTCTCGACGTGCGGGTGCTCCGGCGGCCGAAAATCGCGATTTGGGGGAAATCACGAATTCTCGCCGGAGAAAGGACAATAGCTTGGGGAAAGTGGGGGAAATGGAGCTAGGGTAGAGGTCTAGCTTCGTGCGAACGAATTTGGGAATGGTGGAGTGTGGGAGGCGAATTTCTCGGAGGAGCTCGGCTCGGTTCGCGCGGCGCGAGGAAGAAGAAGACCGAGCGAGCGCGGGGAAGTGGAAAATGGCCAAGTGAGCGAGTGAGAGGAGGGGTGGGAGTGCGCGGTGGAGTGCTTGGGCACGCGAGAGTGGCACAGTGCGGCCTCGGGAGCGTGCGAGCACGTGGGTGGCTGTCGCGGTCGCCATTGATGGCGCGGCGATCTCGAACAGAGCGCATACGCGCGGTTGGGCGTCAAAGATCATCGCGTGATGAAGTGGAGATCCTCAGCAGAGGCTTTGGCGCGACGCGAACGGACTCTACCGCCTGCAGTGCGCTCGGCGCGGCGCGAGCGCGCGTGCGGCCACGGCGGCGCGCGACCGTATGATGGCGCTCCGCGGCGCGAGGCAGCAGTGCGCCGTCGCTCGCGACGTGACGGTACGGAAGGCTTGGACAAACGCGTGAGGACAAGAGCTAGCTGCCGGCACGGCTCGGCCGACCCGACGCGGTCTCCGCCACACGCCGGCCACGTGGCGGCCGGACTCTGGCCGGAGCAGAGCGCGCCAGGGGCGAGCAGGCAGCCCCGTGGAGTTCCTTTGCCCCTTTTGAACTTTCTCCAAAAATTTGAGCTGAACTTCGAAACGTGTAAAATTAAAAGTTGGAGTTTGAGGTGTGGGACACAACTTTCGAGCTTGGACCGGCACTTCGACCAGGCGCTACGGCGCTTCGAGCTTGAACCGCAAGCTCGAGCTTGCCGAGCCTCGAACGGTCGGAAACGCCGCTCGAGGGTGAGTGCCCCCTCGAGCTTGGCTGCGAAGCCTCGAGCGTGACGGAACGTCGCTCGAGGGTAAGTGCCCCCTCGAGCTGGGCTGCGAAGCCTCGAGCGTGACGGAACGTCGCTCGAGGGTAAGTGCCCCCTCGAGCTGGGCTGCGAAGCCTCGAGCGTGACGGAACGTCGCTCGAGGGTAAGTGCCCCCTCGAGCTTGGCTGCGAAGCCTCGAGCGTGACGGAACGTCGCTCGAGGGTAAGTGCCCCCTCGAGCTGGGCTGCGAAGCCTCGAGCGTGCTAACGTGCGGCCTCAAATCGTGACGGACTGCGGGGCCTCGAGGGTCCTATCGTGCGGCCTCGAATCGTGACGGAAACTACTGGCTAGGCTCGATCGTCACGGACATACTGGCTAGGCTCGATCATCACGGACATGCTCGATCGTCACGGACATACTGGGTAAGCTCGATCGTGACGGACATCCGGGCTAAGCTCGATCGTGACGGACATCCGGGCTAAGCTCGATCGTGACGGACAATACTGGGTAAGCTCGATCGTGACGGACATGCTGGTTCGAGGGTCAACAAGCGGAGCGAACGCCGTGGCGAGATTTGTTATGAAGGGTGGTATCTGTGATGACAGCAACTCTTATTGTCGGAGATTTTAAGTTCAGTACCAAAATCTTGAGATTTCTGTTGGGTGTCACCAGACCTTTGTTTTTGAATTTCAGTCTGAATTTTTGGTCAATTTCTGAATTCTAACCCCATTGTTTTGCCTTATCTTCCTTTTTATTAATTATTTTATTTAACCTCTCCCTCCTTTCTTAGACCCTTCAATAGTGTCACTAAACATCAGAGGTATAATGCTCAAAGAGAGTTTTCAATTTAAAGTCCTACCTCCTTTTATTTTGAGAGTAAAATCTTATTTTAACTTAAAGTTAAAACATGGACACATACATGGAGGTTAAAAGCTTATTTATTTTATATGCTCAACTTTTAATTATGTCGTTAACAACTTGACATATATTAAATATTAATTAATTTACATCCTTTGTATTTTATGAAAGCTCATATTGTGAACAAAATCTCATTTTATTATTAAAACCTCAAGATTGCCACATGTAGGCCATGATTAGATCTACAAGCTTTATTAGTCCAAGTGTTTAACCCTAACATTAAATCATTAACAATTATTTTACTAAAGAACATCAGGAGCACTCTAAATATTATTCTATTTATAGCCCAAGGTGAGCTCCTTTAAAAAGGGTGTGTGACCGTGTGTTTTTCATCCCATGTTTAAGTTGGTCTTTCAAACTTGATTTCCTATGTTTGGTAGATTAAGTATCTGAGTTATACATAACTCACCAAGGTTGCAAATGACATTTTTAGATACACAACTTTCATTTGAGAAAGTGGTTTGGTTTTTATAATTAGAAAATACTTTCCCAAAGAAAGGTGTTTCGAGACAAGAAAAGAACTACAACCTTTCATATTGATCAGACGTTTGTGATGTGCACAACTCTTATTTATAATTTTAAATTAGAACCTTGACTTCAGAAGGTCATTAATATCTTTAGTTGGAATTATTTCATGTGTTTTGACTTCATATGAGCCATTAGTCCTTAAAGACCGTTAGGAGCATAGAAGCATTACTTAATTTGCCGTCTAATCCTGACTTCTTTTTAGGAGATTTTTATGCGTCGTCTCGAAAGTATGTATTTAGAGTTTTGCCGTGCAACTGGTAAGAGAAGATGTTTAGATTTGTACTAGAAAAGTTTTTGTTGGGTTCAATTTCAAGAACCAAAGCACGAGTACAAACTTAACAATCCTCATGTATAATTCTCATTCCTACTAGTGATTTAGTTTCAGGGTTTATAGTTCCTTAGTTTGTTTAATCACTCTTACTTATACGCTTTAAACACCAGGGGTGTTACATACGTGACGGGCTCCATGGAGGATCTGCTAGCACTGCGGCTACTGGTGGCCCCCCTCTAGCTGTGTCTAGGAGCTCGTGATGTTGTCGCAAAGAGCGGGAGGAAGAGAAAGAAGAGGATGGTGAGAGGTTGAAGATAATGCTTACTGGTGGGCCCACGTGTCAGTGGTATGAGAGAGTGGACGAGATGGTTAACATATGAGGACAGGAGCAACACAAACATTTTACCTGCGTGTGATGACTAAAATCCGAGGTGACTGCACCGTTGGCGTACCACACAAGCAAAAGCGGTAAATCTACTGCATTTTCTCTCTCTACTACTACAAATGTAGTGGCAGCCATCCGTAAGGGCAGGTATAATAACCGGCTGAGGGCGGGGGAGAGAAGCTTACGTGGATGGAAGAGAAGGTACGAGAGGGAAGGGAGTCGGGGGCTCGCAAAACGCTTGCTCCGAGCGAGCGGATACGCATTAAGCTATTCCTATTTCCTGCCATGATACATATTAAATATTTGTAGGGTCCATCTCTCCCGTGTGCTCATGCTGGCCGGGCGTTGTTGTTAAACTTGCTGAAAGAGTGTTTTCTGAGGAGTTGCCATTGGTAATAATGGTAAAAAAGTTAAATATTCCGGTTGCCAGCAGCTTTGAGCTAACATGGGCCGTTACAGTCTCACGGCCTATTTCTTTGCACCCAAACGAAGCCCATGCACACTTCCTGTCTTCCTAGTTCCACACGCCCCCTCCCTGCCCTGAAACCCTGCGCGCCAAATCTCGAACACCTTCCCGCCAGGCACCACCGCACCACCCCACTCGCCAATCGCCATCCCAACCAACTCGACGTCGCCGGCCGCCACCCCACTCGACGGCGCGCGCCGCGACCCCCATCCGACCGGCGACCCCATAGGTGCCTCACTGCCTCCCCACGCCGCCGGCCAGGGCCTCATCGACCTTCCGCGCGACCGCGCCCCGCCTACACCAGCTGCCTCCGGATCCAGGCGCGGCGGCGGCTCCGACGCCTGCTGCCCTCTGGATCCAGGCGCGGCGGCCCTTCGAGCCCCACCCTCTTGCGTTGCAGTAGATCTCCGCGCTCCCCAGCCCAGGGAACTTTTGTGTTTGGAGTTTGGAGAGAGAGAGAGAGAGAGAGTGAAGTGTGTCTACGAGAGAATGGATGACGCGTCGGGCGATGCCGCCGGCTCCGGCCGCCGCACCCGCACCCGTGGCGCCGAGGCAGTGGCGCGGTCCGCCGCGCTCGATCGTATCCGCGCCATCCGCGAGGGTCGCACCCGGGCCGCCGATGCCGTACACGTGAAGGTTGACGCACCGATCTACGACACCGTCGCGGAGGAAGACTTCGTTGCGCTCGTCATCCGCCGCCGCAAGGAAGCCGGCGAGTTCATCATCGACGACGACGGGCTCGGGTACGCCGAGGATGGCCGCGAGGAGGATTGGACCCACCGCGCCCTCCCCTCCTCCTCCGACGAGGGATCCGACGGCGAGGACGGCGCCCGCCGCAAGCGGAAGCAGCCGCGCCCTCCGCAGCCCAAGCGCCCGCCGCAGCAGTCCGCCGCCGCGGCGTCTCTCTCCGCCGCCGCCGCCATGATGGGCAAGCAACGCATCTCTTCTATGTTCACTTCCACGGTGTTTAAGAAGCCCGGGAACGACCGCGCCAAGGGCTCGGCTCTGGCCGCCGACAGCATCGTGGACGACGTCATCGCCGAATTCGCGCCCGACGAGAACGATCGCGAGGAGAGGCGGCGGCGGGTTGGTAGGGTTTGTGCCCCGCAGCATCCTCCCCCAACAGTTTTCTACTTCAACTCGGAAAATGTTGATCTAGATGCTGAAACGGTGGTCAGATCGGACAGTGGGTTTGAGACTGATGGGTGTTCAGACCATGCAAATGATATGACCGTGGAATTGAAGTCGGATGCTGAGATTAATACCAAATTGGAAGAAAATCCTGGTTCTAGTGCTGAATTGGTCGTCGAGGATAAGAGCTCAGAGGAACTGAAGCAGGAGGCTAATGGGGAAGCGAAGATAGAAAAAGGTGCACCGTCTCAATGCAAAGATTAAGACAGAGGGGAGCAAAAATGGTGATATGACGAGTGCAACAGCAGGGTGGATGAAGGTATGTGGCGATGGAGAGAATGCAGGAGGCGAGGGAGCGGTGGCTGCTGGTGGTAATGCAGACGTGGATGAAAACTCAGAGTTTGAGCTGAAGGATGGAGCACTGCCATTCTACATATTGGATGCATATGAGGAACCATTTGGCGCTAATTCAGGCACGGTGTATTTGTTTGGGAAGGTAAAAGCACCCAGACACTGAAATCTTTCTCTATTATTATGCAATGATGTGCAGCTCTCTTGTGTATTTGAGAAAAAATATCTTGTCTTTTGAAAAAGTTCGACGTAAGGCAAACACAGATGGATTTATATTTACAATAAGAGGAAGTAGTGTTCTAGTACGGATTATTCTCCTGAGATACCAGGTTATCCCTTTTATCTGACAGGCTGCTTTTCTGTTGTAGGTTGAAGTTGGCAAGCGGTTCCATAGCTGCTGTGTCATTGTAAAAAATATCCAGAGATGCATCTATGCTATTCCGAACCAGTCAGTGTTCCCAAGGGAGTCCATATCAGGGCTAGAGAAAAAGTCTACAAGTTCTGATTTCTTGCCATCTTTTCGAGCAACACTACATGTGAGAGTGATTATTTATGTTGAAAATATACTTGAACTTATTTGTAGAACTACTCTCTAATATACATAACATATCTTCTGTTACCAGGAGTTGGCATCCGGATTAAAGAGTGAAATAGCTGATAAGTTGTCAGACCTCAATGTGTCAAATTTTGTAATGACTCCAGTCAAGGTTAGTAGGCGCACAAGAACACGCTCTTTCATTTCTCCCTTTCCTGATCTAAGTGATCATATTTACCATGTCATAGAGGAACTATGCGTTTGAGAGGACTGATTTACCAAATGGAGAGCAGTATGTTCTGAAAATCAATTACCCATACAAGGTATGCCCAATTTTTGTGTTTGTCTAAATGTTATTCCGGTTGCATATTTGACTGGTGGGAGTGAAATTCAATGCAACTATACCCTGTGTGTCTCTCTTACCCACCACTCAAGCCTGCAAATTGCATACTAATACGATACATATTTTCTTAGGATCCAGCCCTACCAGCAGACCTCAGAGGTGAATATTTCCATACGCTGCTTGGGACAAACAATAGGTATAATCTATAAACTTTGTACAATAGGATAGTTCAATTTGTATTATGCCTATTTTCTTCTTGATAGATGCTGATCTTTGTATATATGCAGTGCTCTTGAATTGTTTCTCATCAAAAGGAAGATCAAAGGACCTTCATGGCTGTCAGTTTCCAAATTTGTGACACGGCCATCTACTCAGAGCGTATGTCCTTTACCTCACCCTGCCCTGTTATTCTGGGTTGTGCTTCGTAGCAAGCTGGGTAACATTTGAGTGGCTCCTTAATTTGTTTGTTGTGGCTGTAATACAATGATGCCTTTTGACCATGCCACAGGTCAGCTGGTGCAAATTTGAAGTTGCAGTTGATTGCCCAAAGGACATATCTGTTTTGACAACAAGTACATCCCTAGAAGTCCCCCCGTCGTAGTTGCTGCAGTCAATCTCAAAACTATAATAAATGAGAAACACAATGTGCATGAGATTGTGTCAGTATCTGTCATATGCTATCACCGGGTGAAGGTAACGCTATCCATTTGGAAAATATTTTTTTTCTGGCATTTGATCCACAAGTATGGGTACTTCGGTGATGAGGTCCAAGTGAATGGTTATGCATGTCTATGTGAAACAGTTGTTTTTTGGAAAAACTTATGCCTGAGCATAACACAAGAAGGAAACCCTCATGTCTTTTAACCTTTCCTTTTTTTTTTGGGTCAATGTCAGATTGATAGTCCAATGCGTCCTGAAGATTGGCAGAAACGGGGAATGCTCAGCCATTTTAGTGTTATGCGCAAGCTTGAAGGTAGCATATTTCCTATGGGCCTCGCTAAGGAAGCTACTGATAGAAACCAGAAGGCTGGCTGCAATGTGTTGGCACTAGAAAGCAGGTGGGTGCTGCCTTTTATTCTACATTTATTACCCCTTCATCTTAATGCCTTCCATTGATGTAGAATGCATTAATTAACTGTTTTACTCCCTTATCAGCGAACGAGCTTTATTAAATCGCTTGATGATTGAGCTTAGCAAACTTGATTGCGACGTACTTGTGGGACACAACATTTCAGGATTTGACCTGGACGTCCTTCTACACCGTGCTCTTTAAATCATTGCATGTTCTAATAATTTCGATATTCAACCTGTAGTCCTGTAGTGCACTACTCTTCTTGAGTTTGTGAAATTTGGATAAGCTTTGTTTATAAAATAGTCAGGGTTTATACAGATGGATTCAAGAGAACTTGCTGACTGTAATTTTTTTACTCAATGATTCTGTTAGACTTGCAAAGTGCCAAGCAGCATGTGGTCCAAGATTGGTCGTCTCAGACGGTCAATAATGCCCAGGCTTACCAAAGGAAATACACTATATGGTTCTGGGGCAAGCCCAGGACTTATGTCCTGTATTGCTGGCCGTCTTCTCTGTGATACCTACTTGTGCTCTCATGACCTTCTGAAGGAGGTAACTAGCAGGGCAAAAATTCTTTAAATATGAAATGCAATGATCTGTTCAACTGTTTGGTATAGTTTCAGCTACCATATTCAGCAGTTCAATCTGTGTGTTCTATGCAGGTGAGTTATTCTTTGACACAACTTGCAGAAACACAATTGAAAAAGGACAGGAGAGAGGTTTCTCCACATGATATACCTCCAATGTTCCAGTCTTCAGGAGAACTTCTCAAACTGGTAATTTCATCCAAACTAAACATTGTGCCGCTTTTTCAAGATACCGTCTTCTGTTTTTATCTGATTCTATCAACTGAGGTGCCAAACTGATCTAGGTTGAATATGGTGAGACCGATGCATGGCTTTCTTTGGAGCTCATGTTTCACTTGAGTGTTCTAACCGTTGACACGTCAACTGACCAATATTAGTGGTAACCTTTGGGGGAAGACGCTCCAGGTATAGTCATTACTACTGTACATAGTCTAGTGAATCACATATGGTGCGGTCTTGACATTATATCTCTAATGAAACTCCTGTAGGGTGCTAGGGCTCAGAGGGTAGAATATCTGCTACTGCATTCATTCCATGCAAAAAAATTTATTGTACCAGATAAGTTTGCGCGCAACAAAGAGCAGAACTCCACAAAACGTAAAATTAATACTGATACTGAGGGTGCAAATGCTGATGATGGTGCTGTTGATCCTTCCGTTGATGTTGAGGGGCATAATGGTGATCAAGGTAAAGCCAGAAAAGGACCGTCGTATGCTGGTGGCTTGGTTTTTGGAGCCTAAGAAGGGTCTATATGATAAGTATGTCCTACTTCTGGACTTCAACAGTCTTTACCCTTCAATAATTCAGGTAAATGATAGAGCACTCTCATCTGATATTCAATATATTGGTCTATGTTCACTTAGTAGCTTTGATATATTTGTCCACAGGAATATAATATCTGCTTTACCACTGTTGAGCGTTCTTCTGATGGCAATGTTCCTAACTTACCAGCTTCAAAAGCTACTGGTGTTTTACCTGAGGTATTTGCCTATGGATGTGGTATTGAGATTGAGAATTGTCATTACTTTTTGGCAAACGAGATTTTGTACTGTTTTTTTCCTCATTTGTTTACAATCGTGGCTACAACCCAGTTGCTGAGGAGTTTGGTGGAGAGGAGAAGAATGGTTAAATCATGGCTGAAGACTGCTTCTGGTCTTAAAAGGCAGCAGTTTGATATTCAACAGCAAGCATTGAAGCTTACTGCAAATAGGTAATAGTGTCTGTAACAAAGATCAATATGTCCCCCTCTGCATTCCTTCAGTATGATTGATGAGTTCTGACTTACTCTTTGTTTTGCTCTAGCATGTACGGCTGCTTGGGCTTTTCCAATTCCAGGTTTTATGCGAAGCCACTTGCTGAGCTTATTACGCTGCAAGTGAGAACAAATTGCTCTCATAGAAGTTATTTGCAAACATGTAATTGCTTTATTGTGATCAATATGTCCTGCGATGCCTCTTTCAGGGAAGAGAGATCTTGCAGAATACTGTCGATCTGGTTCAAAATAATTTAAATTTGGAGGTATGTATGCTTTCTATGCATCCATGAGTGTCGCTGACTCTCTGTATTAAAGAAGTATTTTGAATAAATTTGTAGATAATAGAGGTTGGAATTAGTACATTTCAAGTTGTGCTTTCCTTACTAGAAATTTGATCATGTATGCTTGTCAAACACTTGGAATATCACAGCCCATTGAAAGGCAATGATGAATGAATAAGTTTTCAAAAACATTATTGGCCTTTAATATGTATTTGTCAAAGTGTATTCCTTGACAAGATTTCTAGAAAACAAGCTGCGTCATATGCTTATGGGACTTCTATTCTTCTTTCCTACAATAAGAAACTAAAAAAAGTGCCACCTTATAAATTTTATCATTGATATAATTCACATCTCACTAGCCATGATACACTGCATTCTACCACATACACTATCTGAGGCTAAGAAACTATAATGTGTCGATATCCCTTAGTGTTATCTCTTTGAATATATTTCTTGAGTTGAAGATGTCTCCTGAAGATCCAGTCCACTAAACATAATTTTTTAATAAAGTGCTTGTATTGACATTTATCTTCATTGTACCGGGACAGGTTATTTATGGTGACACAGATTCCATTATGATACATACTGGACTTGATGACATCTCCAGGGCAAAAGCCATTGCAGGAAAGGTCATTCAGGAGGTAGGAGTCTGTATGTGAGATTTTAATGTTTGAGATGCATATGTTGATTTTAGCAGTTCAGAAAGGGCAGCGTTTAATACACTCAACTATAAAATGTGCAAACTGAAGAACAATGATCTTACCAAGCATGCTTTGATGCAGGTGAACAAGAAGTATCGTTGTCTGGAGATTGATCTCGATGGCATATATAAAAGAATGTTACTTCTTAAAAAGAAGAAGTATGCTGCTATTAAAGTGGCACTAGATGGCAGCTCACGAGAGGTTTGTGCTTGTTATGAATTTGTACCTTTATAGCAGTGGAAGGGTTGTTTTGACATGTTTGATGCAGAACATTGAACGCAAGGGGCTCGATATGGTCAGACGCGATTGGAGTTTGCTGTCAAAAGAAATTGGAGATTTTTGCCTAAATCAAATTTTATCTGGAGGGTAAGCATTTAAATTTTAATTTTCCCATGATATTTTTCTTGTCTCATCTTTGTGAAACTTTCCTCTCTGCAGGACATGTGATGATGTCGTCGAGTCCATTCATAGTTCTCTTGTCCAGGTTAGGATCCTGCATGTAATCCTTAATATTTTAAATTCTCACCCATCTATACATATAAATCTTTGATTTAGAACATGCTGGTGCCCTGCAATTAAACCTTGACTTAAAACACAAAATTGTTGATATATACTTTTATGTTATAATCTACTGAATGATATTATATTCAGGTGAAAGAGCAAATGAGAAGTGGTCAAATAGAGCTTCAAAAGTATGTTATCACAAAAAGCTTGACAAAAGCTCCAGAAGATTATCCAGATGCTAAAAATCAGCCTCATGTGCAGGCAAGATTTGTCCATCCTTTGTTTCTTTTAGTCTTTATTTGTTTGGGTAAGCCGGAAAACTTATTGTCTGACTACTGGATACAATTTATATTGGTTTTCTCAGGTTGCTTTGAGATTGAGGCAAAATGGTTACTCTGGTTGCTCGGCTGGTGATACAGTCCCTTATATAATTTGCTCTCAGCAGGTACTACAAAATGTTGTTCTCTATGTTTTGGAATCCCGCTAAACCATCATACCAATTACCACATTACGTTTTTTTAGCCTCCCTTCCCCAGTTGTAGCTGCTCTAGCTCGTGTATAGCTTTTCTTTGAGGCCTTCTCTTTCTGCTCATAGCTTTAGTCTTCTTTGTTTGTAAGTATTTCGTTACTCTTTTGTTTTTTTATAATAAAATCTCACTGCGGGGGCTTCCCTCGCCGTGTTTCAGTTCAAAAAAAATTACCACATTACAACACATTGTGATTGTTACCCTGTGATATGAAACTGACTGGCACTCCCATTTCACAATCTCTGCCCATTGTCACCATGCATACAGTTACAGATGCAGAAACTCGAAGCACTAATTCACATCTGAAAGAGAATGTGGCTGGGAATAATGGATTGATTATGAGAGCACACACGGATTACACCTAGATAGGCAAGGAACCCTAGGATTGACTTGTAGAAACAGGATCAATCAAGGGAGCCTTGCCTATAATCATAAACATACCATATACCCCTAGGACCGGCGCACAGCCAAGGTGGCTGGTGCGGCCAGATGTCTGTGGGCTGTGGCCCATAGGGCCAGCCCAAGCATAGCCCACAATACTTTCTAACAATATCAAAATCTGAATGGACAGCACATGCTCCTAGTGAATTTTCAATTTACAGCCTTTTGCACAGAACCATAATAAGGACAGACTAACATGTTGAAACATTGCTTCGTAACCGTAAGAGTTTTTGATAAATGGAGCGTGTAGTTTGCAAACACGAAGAGCCTTTTGTGGACCTGAAATATTATTTTGAAAGAAAAAGAAATCTTATCATATATTTTCTTGCCTGAAAAAAGTTCCTTGTTTAGCTATGTTTGAAGTATACTCCAGTTTATTACTTTATCCGACCATAAACCGTATTTTTGCATTCTGAACAGGATTCAGATAATACACACTCTGTGGGAATTACTCAAAGAGCTAGACATCCTGAGGAGTTAAAAAGAGATCCTGACAAGTATATGATTGACATTGACTATTATTTGTCACAACAGGTTCTTCCCCATTATGATATGTTTTCCTTTTTGCGAAATAATGCAGTTGTTTTCCTTACACTATTATATCCAGTGTTCTGATTCTAAATTCCTTTTAAAAGATTCATCCTGTAGTTTCTCGTCTCTGCGCCTCCATTCAGGGCACTAGCCCAGCCCCGTCTTGCTGAATGTCTGGGTCTTGATTCCTCTAAGGTGCTCATTTTCTATTGATTCATGAATATCTTAACTGTTGAAATTCATGTTTTTCCCTTATGTTGGTTGCTGATCCTTCTCATTATGTGGATCAGTTCCAATCAAGATTGACTGAGTCTAGCAATCAAGAATACATCTGCCATGCTGCTATCTGTAATCGATGATGAAGATGAGAGGTAAGCCTGTTAAATATCCATTTCAATTAATTTATTGCTATATATATCTTATAGTAAAATAATCCTTTGTACAGATATCGTGGTGTGAGCCATTGCGTTTATTCATGCCCAAGCTGTTCTGGTACATTCGACTGCCCCCCTGTATCTAGTCTGATTGCTAGTGCTAGTGCGACAAGTGTATCAGATTCAGATGAAGGAAAAGATGCTACTACTAATTTCTGGCGTCGTATGCGGTGCCCAAGATGCCCAGATAACATTGATGACTCAAGAATTTCCCCTCCTGTGCTTGCCAACCAGGTTACTATCGATTAATATTGTCGTTGAATTTAAGTTGATGAAAAACTGAACCTACTGTTGTCCATGTGTAGATGAAAAGACAGGCTGATAATTTCATCAACCTATATTATAAAGGTTTGCTGATGGTGAGTGTTTTAGTTTGAAACTTGGAACTTTTATATTGTTCAAAACCTAGTTTTTTAATTACCCCTAACCTGTTTGCTGTGCCTTTTTGTCAGTGTGATGACGAGGGATGCAAATACTCGACTCACAGTGTAAACCTTAGAGTTATGGGGATGCCGAGAGAGGAACCATCTGCCCTAACTATCCACGCTGCAATGGTCGCCTAGTAAGACAGGTCTGTCAATACTCAGCTTGAGCTTTCAATGTGCTTATTTGGGCAGGTGACCAACTGGTGTCTTTGGTGTTGTATTTCGTGAGTGTGTTTGGTGTCTTGTGAGTGGTGTGTGCGTGAGTGTGTTTGGTGTTGTATTTCGTCTTGTTTCTCTCTTCTATTAATGAAAAGATACGTAGCTCTCCTGCGTGTTCAAGAAAAAACCAACTGGTGTCTAATGCTAACCTGTGTATCTATTAACAGTACACGGAGGCCAATCTGTACAGGCAACTGTCCTACTTTTGCTATGTACTTGATGCAACCCGGTGCCTTGATAAGGTTACACGTCAATCTAACCACCCAGATTTCGTTTTACTTCTAATCCAGACTGTACTGTAGCTGATGCTATGTTACTGCTGTGGATGCAGCTGGACCAGAAGGCAAGGCTCCCTTTTGAGAAAGAGTTTTGCAGCAGTAAGCCAAACCATTAACTTGGCACTGATGGAGATTCAGAAAATCCGAGATAGATGTGCGTTTGGATGGGTTCAGCTGAAGGATCTTGCCGTATCAATCTGATGGATTCTTGTGATAGACTCGATCAGATGAGTTTGATTCTAACTGTGCGGGAAACTCGTTGCTGTCTGTGGGTTGTAGACTTGTGCTGTTGGTAAAGAACAGTGCAGGCCAAACAATAGTTTTACACTAGCTTTTGTAGTGTTTTCTATGCCTGTAAAGAAGTGAATCTCCTATGGTATATTTCGGGTAGTTATGCCGTTGTGCGAGTACTATCATATAACATGTAAATAGGGTGGGACCCTAGATCTCGATGCTTGTACCAATGTACACTATCATATAGTAGTTATCATCAGCCAATTGTTAGATTTGATCTATGTTATTGTTCGTATATATGACAAGGAACTACTGTTTCAACTTTCAAGGTTCAAATTATTAATGTTCTGAATTCTGGAATTCTGGTGATGGTAAAGAAAGGAGAGAAATGAATATTATTTGTTTTAGACAAGGGTCATGCATTAGACATTTAGACAAGGGGTCTGAATGATGAATTGACGAGGTTTAGGCGCTTTTTGAATTCTGATGAAATGTCACACTCCTACATTGCTAGTTTGCTAGTACAATTTTCTTTCCAAAGCCTCTGGTCCCAACCATTGTGGCAGCTGGCAGGCAGTCTGTTCAAGAGTATAATAATCAGGGTTTTGAAATAATTTACGGTCCATGACAATAAATTGTTGCAGCGCGTTCAAGATTATAATAATCAGAAAGCTGTCAAATGTCATGCTCCCAAAGGTTTAAGATTGTCTAATGAATCAAAGATTATCATGGTTCCTTCCTATTTCTGTTTACTCCTGCTTTTTATCGGAAATTAGTCCCAAATAAATTTATAAAATTGAAATATTGGCAAAATTGCTTCAGATGTCCTATGACATGTGGGCCCATGACATCGGCATCGTGATACTTCGACGGCAAATTTGGAAAGGAAAAGGTAAGCTTCGGTAACAAGTCCACGCTGTCATGCTCCGAAACCCAAATGACGGCGCGTACACCTATTCACGGTGTGTTTGATTGTAGGAAAAAACACTATAGCATCAGAAAAACACTGTAGTGTTTTTGTGAGGGAGGAATAGTAAAAGTTGGAATAAATAGTGAATAGTTGGGATATGAAGCATGCCCTTAACTGAACTAGTTTCGCCTCCCCTCGCTGTCGTCGTCTCTTCCATCTCTCGCAGCGCATCGCATGCGCCTCTTTCTTCTCTGATTTGCCACCAAAATTCCTGGTCTCCGGCCTGCTGTTATTTCTTCCTCCTCACAATCTGCTGCGTTTCCATCAACGCCGCCGCCGGTGACGGATAGACAAGCTATGCCTCTTTCCGGCGAGTCCTCTCTCGTTGAGACTTTGAGAGGCTTCTAGCTTCTCGGCTCCTTCCACAGTTAAGAGACCGGCGTCGAGCGGCCGAGCGGAAGAGCATCGTTTGTTTGTAAGTAACCCTACCACCTAGCTTGCTGGGATGGATTTTCCCAATAGTTCGTGTTTTGTTTCTGGGGGACTTATCTGGAAGCAAACTACTATCAATGAAATCCATATCATATTTCCCACTCTCCATTCAATTTGTTACGAAATTTGTTTGCTGTATTTGATTTTTATTGAATTAGTTGATCCCACTCATGAATCGATTAGGTGGTTCTTCTTCAGGGCGGAGGCCCGGAGGGTCAATCTCACTTGACACCATACAACTTGGTACTCCACGTGTCCAGTCTCCACACGCGACTGCTGTGCTGTTATTTTTTCAAAAATTCAGGGGGTTTGTCCGAACCCTCATGCAGTTCTGGTGGATTTGATTAGGGTATTGACTGAAGCAAATCCTTAGTTTGCACATGGCGCAGCCTCAACAGCGGGTGTACCAAGCTTGGAAGGGGGATAACGTGAGAATTAAATTCGAATTTCTGCTCTTTCGTCTAGGCTTCATTATTCCTGTTGTTAAGTTTAACTAGTGGTTCTTTTGTGTCCATAACAATATTGACAATATAATTTTTTTTAAGTTGTAGCTCTGCCAATAACGTTTGTAGCTTTGCCAATAATGAATTGAGCTAACCTGCATAGACCAGCATCTTGGCTATGAGCGTACGACGGTGTCTTGTTGTGTTTAATCATTTCAGCAGTCATGTATCCATTGTCTTATTTATCTGAACAATGTTAATGATAATTGTAAGTAGTTTTGAATTCTTGATGGTTCCTATAAGCGTTAGGGTTTTTAAGTTACATTGCGACGGCTAAGTTATTGAGTTGGAATGATAATTACAAATGTTGCAACTGACGTCACTGTTATTCATATGCAATATCCCACTTATCTGTCACAAGTTGCAACAAAGAAATGCAGCCTTTCATAGGTCATGTCCTCCTTTTGTATTTGACTAGGTGCAGCCCCTATGTGCCTCTGGCAGAGTGGCTCGCATTTGGTAATTCCTCGGGGTTGTAGGATATATGGATCCAATACCAAGCGTTTAAAGGGGTTCAGCTCACTGGTGAAGAAGTCCCACCTATGGTGTGATGCTGGCAAAAGGACTCACTGTTATGGGCATCCCCATTAATGTTTTCTACAGGGCATTTTTTTTCGTTTGTGGTGCATATATAATTTTGAGCAGTTTGTGTTGATGCATTTTGTGTGCCAGTATGTTTTCACTCTTAAATGCAATGATATGTAGCTCTTTGTGTGCTCAAGAAAAGTAGGTGGCTAGCATTGCACAACCCAACTATCACAGTATGCATTCACTGCACATTATAGCTTGTCTTGTTTTGAGATGCCATGTGCTATATTCATTCTTTTATTCCTGATTCATAGTTTGTAGCCCTTGAGATTGTTAGTTTTTGGCATTCCTATTGCTCTCACATTATGGTTCAGTATCCTCTAGCTGACTAATGTGTCTTTTTTGCAGAGGTTTTCTTTGGGTGGGCGCTTGATATATAGGCCTGATGTTAAATCCTTAGGTGTTTCTGTTGCCCTCATTATTGCCCCAGTTGCTTTGTTTTGTGTTTTATTGCACGATCTATGTCATCAATTTCGTGAATTGATGCAGGATATTGCAATTCTTATAGTGGCAATAGTGTACACAATCTGTGCATATGATGCGGTATTTTGTGTGAGCATTTAAATTTTAGTGACTCCTAAATTTGTGTGTTCTTGTCTGCACTTTTGGTGTATGTGCTTTTGTTACTCTTTAATTGCTGCTTCTCGGGATCCTGGCATTTGTACCTCGTTTCACACCCACCATTGGAGGAATTCACCTATGAATGATTTGTCTTCTTAATGAGGCTAGCACAGGGCTTCGAACACCCCCCCCCCCCACCCTGGGCTCTCTGAAGGCTGCAATCGAGGAGATGCCTTTAAAAAAACTCATTAAGAAAGTCAAAAACTTCCTACCACTTTTGGATAAGACTAACTGTTGACTAATAATAAGACAGAAGCAACATGCAAAGCCATAGAAATCCCTCACTAGCAAAACATGAAGCAAATTAAATCCATC
>JACEFO010002448.1:0-26110 GCA_015342445.1 Digitaria exilis | reverse complement strand
TAAACCCTGAACCCTAAACCCTAAACCCTGAACCCTAAACCATGAACCATAAACCCTGAACAACCCTAATCCCTAATCCCTAAACCCTATGACCAAAATTAGTAACCTGGGTTCTGGACGTGGACGCATGTAATAACAAGCATATGAAAGCAATAGGGTAAAGCAATTTTCACTACCAAAATATAATATGGGAAGATGGAGGTTGGTTTGTCGTATCAAGGATACTAAGCCACCTACCATGTTTGACATCAGATGACATCATTGTTGAATACAACGAGGTTTCAGCTAATATACAGATATGCATAGAAATATCATCTCCAGGTGGAATTTAATGAATTTATTGAGATATTGGTCAAACCTCAACCCTAGAAAATCCACTGCACACATTTTACATAGCCTCACTTTTGATGACGTCCAACCAGAAATAATGAGAATACCAATGAGCTAAGTATCACTGATGTAGAGGTACATGCAGTGGTCCATTGATGTAAAGGTTCCAACCATAGAAATCCTGAGTTGGCCAAAGCCACAAGTTAAATTGCAGTCCCACCAAATTATCAGAATAGATTCTTCCAGCTATTTGCAGAAATAAAATTCCAGTCCCACCAAATGATCGAAACATAATCAGGACGAATTCATAAAGCCACTTGATTGTTCAATGGTATGTGAAAAATCAATAGACCAGCCACTTGAGTAGTCAATAGATGTCCCGATTTGCAAATTTCAGATATATAGTGCATGCTAGATCTATCTACAGCCATAATCCAGTTGGAAAATCAAATAGATAATAAAGTTCCATCGTTCAAACCATAATTTAATTGTAGATAACATTAGTTCTCACGATATTCATGAGAGAAACCATCCAAGAACCAGAAGCATGTCCCTAATCTATTGAATACCAGATATGATCTGAATCGCCACAAAGGGTGACGAGGGGAATATTAGAAATCTCTGCAACACATGTAAACACCTAATAATTGAATATTGGCAAATTCTTGGAAACTAAACATATATACACATAAATTTTTGGAGACAGGACAGCATACAAGTAAAAGTTGCGATAATAGGAAATGGGCAAATTGCATATTTCAAGGATCCAAATCAAAGGGCTAGATACTATTTCATAATTTAATCTCTTAATAAAGAACACACTCTGTTCACCTACCATAGATATTAAAGAATATTATTTTGGGGTTTGGATTTCCGACAGAGGTTTAGGTTGTTTTTATGGGTATCCTTTCCAAAGGTGCTGCATACACATGCTTTTCACATCAGTATCTAAAATGATTAACATCTCACTATTAGGCCTACATTAAAAGACTTTTTTTTGGTGGGGGGGCTTGTGGGTGCACAAGAAACATAGCGTGATTCAGGATCACCCATAATCCAGCACAAAAATAAGTATTGCATGCAGGAAGTGAAGAGCAGATCATTAAGAACTGCACCTCATAGCTCTAGTGAAAGACAATACTGTCATACTGACATGACATAAACTTGCCATCAGAGTTGCCACACATGGTTGCAGGACTGGTAGCCAAGCTGTCAGGCCAAAACAAAAAGGACACCAGGCACAAAATGGGGGGCTGTACCCTCACGCTCAAGAAACGTAGCATGGCTGCAAAGCAAAATTACACTACAGACATGCCACACTAATACAGAAGCTACCTTAAATGGGCCTTCTCAAAGTAGCATTTGTTGTTGATCTCCATTTAAAGATCTTTACATCTCAAGATATATTGAAGCTTGATTGACTTGCAAAGAACTAAGTTCAATATCACAATTCGAGTACTAGTGTACATTGATTTGCCAACGTCCCAAAATCCTGATCCATTGAAATAACAGCTATTCAGTCAAGGAACGGAGTGGAGATGTGTAACCAAATTTGCAAACTATATGGTGGTGTACAGTACAAATTATATCCTAAAATCCACAAGCCCCGAACATAGAACCACATAAGTCCCCAAGTTCTGACGATCTGCTTTACAAGGAAGTGACAATAACCCCCTACTCTATTTCTTGGTTCAATTTAGTGGAGATAATAATGTATGCCAAAAGAATATATTATGAATTTTTCATCATTTTCATGTAATATGGTATCATAAGGATTAATTTATTATTAAATAGACAATCGAATCAAGACAAAGTTTGTGTTATATTTTTCTAACATGGCTTACAATGTCTACTATCATCTCACCAAATTTGAACCAACACATATTAGGGGATAAGTTAAACCAAAAGGCATAGTTTAGGGGGGGTAATTTAGACTTATTCCATGATGATATAAGGTTATTATGATAAAAGGCAAAGAGCAAATAAGAACCATCAAAAGGTGCAGCATGCTGATACTAAAATATAAAAATTCACCTGAACAAATTAAATAACTTTTCACAGTAGAGTGTAGATAACCCTAGCCAAAGTTAGAATCATGTGCCACAAGCCAGGTTGGGCATCTCCTGTAATTGGCCATTTCTTGTAATATGCAATGTGCCCATCTCCTGTAATTGCCCAACATTTTCTGTAATGACATAGGCAAGTTGGGCATCTCTGCAGCACAGCACTATACCTTAAGATTAGCTTTGAAGCTGTAGGTAGTGAAAAAATAACATCTTTTAGTAACCATGAATGGTACATTAAATAAAGCATCCACATTTATATGCTTTCCAGAACTTAATATCTGTTCCAAAAACAAAAAATCCAATGTCTGATTAGAATCATGCTTAATAATAGAACTGTGTCAATAAACTTATCTGGCAACTTAAAATACCACCTCAACAAAAAACAGAGGCTCCCATCATTATATTATTATGATAACAGGGGACGCCAACCATCACAAAGCATCTACAAGAGAAGCAGAGGTGGTCAAATTTAATAAAACATGACACCGTCAGAGAGCAGAAACAAAGTCAGGGTACATAACTCTATCAACAGTAACATCTAAACCCTGTACAAATGAATGTATACTAATGCCATAGGAGTGGGATAATTAGCAGAAAGTGGCTGGCAGTGCATAATGATACATCAACCGTATAGCTAGCAGCAGATAGCAAACAGGATACTCAAAATCATCCATTCACGCAAGTGGCTCGCATATTTTTAACACAGTAACACATGCTGTTGACCAGCTTATTTAGGCTGAAGATGACCGAATTCCTACATATTTATTGCAATTAAAAGGTTAATCTCCCTCTATAAATAGAGGGGCAACTATATAAGACCCTCATTATATACCCCAACTGGACATCTTGTTAAGAACCTGGCTTCAGGATAATGACATGCAAAGTCCTGCCAGATGGAGAGTTAATACCTTTCCTACTCTTGCTATTCAAGTTCTTTCTCTGGATGTAGGAGGAGGGTTCATGGTTGTAGAAGTAGAAGAGGGAAGAGGGTTCATGGTTTTACGAAACTGAAGCAACATTTCTGTGTGAGCCAATGAAGGATTACTACAACCCATAGCTCTAGGCAGAAACAATCAATACAATGGAGCAAAGACCTACGACATCAGATCTAGGTACAGAAAATAATCTTAGTATTCCTTGTCATCAAATCATAGTGTAAAAATGGGTAAATGGCAACAATGGTTGAAAAGCAGAAAATAGAAGCTATGATCAGTCAGGTTCAGGCAAATATTTCTTTCATGTCAAATTCTGGAAGCTTCTGACCATTCTAGGGAGGTCGATTGTGTTAGTTTGTACTAACCAAAAAGATCATAATCTTACCAAAAAAAAGTTGATTCAAATCTATTACCTAAATTACTCTAACTACCCCTAGAGAAAGGAAAAACAGGGTACAGTGACCAAGAGTGACTGGAACTTGACTCCAATCGTCTTTTATTTGTGAACTGGGCTTTGCCAATAGCTTTATTATTGGATTGCCATATATAGTCCACATGAAGAGTAATGAAGGCGAGTAAGCACGGCTATATTATCAAGGCAAGTAAGCAAGGCTAATCAATTGTAAGTTGATTAGGCCACATTATACACCTAACAATGGTAGGCGAGTAAGCACGGCTATATTATCAAGGCAAGTAAGCAAGGCTAATCAATTGTAAGTTGATTAGGCCACATTATACACCTAACAATGGTAGAAACACCATCTTGAATATAAGTCTGCAAATGCCATCAATCTAGACCAACCGGAGAATCAAATTATGCAAACTCTTGAAAATTCTAGCATCACCAAAAAGACAATTTGGAAATCCAAGATTAGGCTTCAATCTGTAAATAAACTCCGACAACTAACCAACAGTATCCATAGCATAGCAAAGGGTTTATCCAGTTAGCTCTTTATCACAAATTAGTGCAAATGCTAAGGCATCAAGGTGGCAACTGGCAGCACCAAATTCACAAAAAAAATAAGGGTATTGCTAAAAGAAATGCACCTGGACAGGCTATGAGATAATTCAAGTTAAAGATGGGGCATCGCAAGAATAGGTATGAGATGAACAGATGGCAAATAAATAATATTATACCTGGTAGTTGTTCTAAGCTTTACTAGACTAATAATTACATACATGCTAGCATCGTTCTTCATAATGAAATGATGTGCAGCTCTCCTGCGTATTCCCAAAATAAAAGATACATGCTAGCATCATATTTTTTTAGAACAGTCACAGGTTCATAAGTCACACCTCGAAATAATTGTGGTCCTAGATAAACCTGTAGCCATAAGTTGCAGACATGTGCAAACATTTTTTCCAAGTCAGCAATATGCACAGAGATATCACAGATAACAAATATCACTATACCCATACTTTCAATTACAGACAACATAAGTTCTCATGAGAATCATGAGAACCATGAGAACCTACCAAATGAACACCATTCAAGAAACAGAAGCTTATCCCTGATCTACTGTACACCAAATTTGATCTGAACCCATCCGTGTTTTCATTGCTGTAGAAGTCTAGTGGGTTAGAGACACACCAGAGCCTTTTCAGGAACCTGGAGCATGGACTGGCTCCAGGATCTTGTTCTTGATGGCCTCTGATATAAGGTCATAATGACAAGGGCTATATTAGAATTCTCTGTAATTACAAGTAAAACATCATTGAAAATTGGCATATTTTTTTAGACTAGACACAGCAGATATTTCAAGTATCCAAATCAATTCAGTAGATAATATTCCAAGGATAATACAACAGCTAAAAAAATACATCTCAGCCTTATTTTCACTTCTTCAGGACAGGATACTCTGGTCCCCCACCAGCAATATTCCCGTCATAACGCTGCTGCATAGTTAAAATAACAAAAATGGGGAGCACTGTCTAAACTCAAACCAGGGGAAAATCAAACACATGTTACTCACTACAAGGGAAAGTCCACCATAAAATTCTTAACTACACCAGACCACAAGAGGGATAGAGAAAAGGGGGATTGACCTACAAGAAACAGTGGGCATTGCTACCGAGGTCGTGTAGAACATCTCGCGCTTCTTCCAATACCTACAACAACAAACCACCGACCTGATTTGTCAACAAACGGAGAAGTGATTAATTTCAACCAAGAAACGATAGAAACAAAACGGTCACATCAAGGACGGGAGGAAGGGAATCGGACCTTTCTTGCGAGGGCCTACGCTGCAACGGGCGTGAAACTCCTGTCCAAGAAACAGCAAGAATGTCAAATCATATAATAGGGAAACCAGAGGCAGACAGAGAGAGAGAGAGAGAGAGAGAGAGAGAGGGGAGTCGAAGGTTACCTCTGATCCTGTCGGGAGATAGAGTGGTTCTTCATTTATCGTGGAAAACAATCACAGAGAGCAGAGCAGAGCAGACATGGCCGCGTTACAAGAGAGAGCGGAGGGCATCAATGTGATGGCTTGGGGCGAAGTGCGGGAGAGGTGGAGTGCGTGCCCGCCTCAAATAGGTGGGGAAGGGAGCAAACCAAGCGGCGGCTGCCTCTGGAAGGAGAAGAGGGAGGGGGCGGGGAAGGAAGCGGCGCCGCGGCGCGAAATGAAGCGGCGGCTGCCTCCTCTGTATCTGGGTGGAAGGGGAAGCGGTGGCTGCCTGGAAGGAGAAGCGGCGCCCCCCCCCCGGCGAGATTTGACGCATGTACACCGCAGTAGACGGGAGAAGGGACACACAGATCGCGGGCAGGGGTAGGAGTCAGAAGGAGAGGAGAGGGAAGTAATCTCTACTCCTAAAAAGCACGTAAGGGGGTCAAAATGGTGGTATGTCGTTCTCCGTCGTCCTGCTAACTGCTTTTCGTCGTACGTCGCCCCCTTTCCCTCGTCGGCTCCTCGCGCACGCTGGTTTTGCCCCACGATCTCCCGTCCTACTCCTGTATCCCACGATCTTCTCCCTCGATTACCTCCCTCCCGGACGCCTCCCTCTCCCCTCGCAGTCGTCCTGGAAAGCGGCGGGAGCCAAAGACGGACGGCGTTGGTCTGCTCAGCCCGCGGTTCCGGTCGGCCGCCGTGTTGGTCCCTAATCGCGCTGCCTCCCCGACGCTCGCATCGCTGCCGCCTACATCATACCTTCCCTCCACATCTGCTCCTCCGTCGGTCTCGCGGCTCGCGGCCCCCTCCATCGACACATCAGGGCCGAAGGCCACCGGCACTTTTTCTCGCCGCAGGAGACCCCAGCCTCCCTCGGCGCTGCCCTGACGGCCCTAGCGCCGGCCGAGTCGCGCGCCACGGTGGCTGTGCAGCACCGCCTCACTGCGTCGGCCTTCGCCTCCACCGAGTCACTGTATCCTCCGTGCCCGTGCCCGTGCCCGTCACGCTCGCGGTCCTGATCGACTGTTGTGCAGCGCCGCTGGCTACGGCGACGATGACGATGACGTGGAGGGTTCTTCGACGGCGAGCGGATACGGCGCACACTAGAGGAAGCGCTCGTGCCGTTCTACCTCATGGCGGTGCACCGCACGATGATGTGGACAGGAGGATTGAGACAGACGGTAGGTGCGAAGGGGTGATGATTATAGCAACTTCACGCCCACCATGGAGCTCAAACGTCTAATGCCAGCTGTTGATTACACAGATGACATCTCGGCCTTTCCGCTCCTCGTGTGCTTCTGGTGTGTTCAGTTTGTAGTACATCGTCTCATTGAGTTAATAAATTGATAACTAGCACGTGAAGAACCTTCCTGTTGACTTAAATATTTTGAAAATTCAACACTTTTGTTCGGAAACGGTAATAGTCAGATACTCAAATTCCATTAACAATGCTGCTTATGTGTAGGAATAGTGCTTGTTGTCACTTATAAATGCTAATAGGACCTTGTCTGTGATGACTGGATTTTCTTTTCATTCTTTTTCAGTGATCTGCACAGCATCTCCCAGTTAGCTTGAATATACTATGATCCGATAGCGAAGCACATCAAGGACCCTCTATTACAATCCCCGAAATCTTGAGATCATGAATTCACTAGAGCAACATATCCCCCACAAAGCCGCAAAGGTGGATATAATATCCCATTCATGCTATCAGGTGTCAGCTACTAAACATTGAGTAGAACTAACACTACCTCTTTAGTTTTGGTAGTCTCATCGGTGGTTGAGATAGAGCTGGCCATAGATTGTAGAGGTTAGTTGTTGTAGATCTTTTTGTTCCTTGTAATCAGAGGGCTGGCCTTATCACAACCACCGTAGCTTGTAATCCAGACCAAGGAATGTTCTTGGCCTATATTAACACGCAGGGCATGACTCTAAGGGGCAACACGCTTTAGGGTGTGTTTTTCCGAATAAACACTGTAGACCTAAAAATACACTGTAGATGAATAGTGTTCTGTGAGTGGGAGGGATGGAATGAATAGAGAAAAGTTAGATGAATAGTGTAATTTGGGGGAAATAGTTTGAAACTAAACGGGGCCTTAGCTACTTTCACAAGGGACAACTGTACCTTCTCGCTATGTCTTTAAGACAACGCACATGTTATCTAGACTTCCTGAGCCGGGCAATTATTAAGCATATTAGATAATTTGATTTTTTTGTTAATTCATTGCAGTACGTGTAGGTTCCACTCTTCACCATTTCTGCTACAAGGGAGGCTTCACTCTATGGCGTGCCTTCAATTGCAATCTCATATTGAATTGGTGAGCATGCCTTCAACTAGGAGAGGCTGAGGCGTTGGGCTCAATAGCCATTTCACTACAGTCGAGGTACGGAGGAGCGGCCAAGCAGAGGACCAACAATATGTCTAAATATTTGGTTTTAGATAGCATTTCAAACATCCTTGCCACATAGATTGAGAGAGTAGCATATTTTATTGATGAAATCAAGATGGTAAGCCTAATCAAAAGCAGCATTTTTTTAACAAACCCATTATGTAGCTACTACTTGGAGGGAATAAGCATATCGTTAAGCAAAGACTGGTATGTACCATATCATGCTTGCTGCAAATATTTGTAACTGTAAGGTTTTATGCAAAAGCGTCTACTTTGTGTTCCGTTGCATATCATGACAATAGTTTTTGCTTGAGTATTTCACATCTCTTATATTACAATTTTTCTTCTATTCATGAAGACTGAAGCTCGTATAAATAATTTGCCTTTTAAGTTTTCTTTAACTGGATTACTACTCTAAAATTTGCAACATTACTTGTGCCCTTGCCATTTCAACATAAGAGTGAATAGAATTGATTGTTGCTTTTTTGTCATATGTCCAGTGCTGAGCATTATTGTCTACTTCATGCTCTATGTATTGTATTGTAATTTTAAACCCGTAGCAACGCACGGGCATGAACCTATAACACAATAAAAATAGCACTAGCGTTATGGGCCCAGTAGACACAAGTAGATGGAGAAAGGCACAAGGACCATGGGAGCGCGCGAACGAGTAGATTACCAGACAAAAAAAAACGTTGCAAGCAAGACGGAATAGAGAAGCTAAAAAATACTAAATTACGTGATCATAATTTAATTAAAAAATAAATTAGGAATTATGTTACAAGTGAATCACTAGTTACGTGATAATAATTTAATTAAGAAATCGCCATCTTGGTAGCTTGCTAGCTCATCTCAATAGTCTTTCTAAGATCAACTTCAAGTGACTCTATATTAATCCTAATTGTTGTGGATATTTTGATGGAAAATTTTCCTCCAACAGTTTCTTTAAGTGGTTATCCGAATATAACTATAATCTATTCCGGATTTCTCGATAGCTAAACATAGATAGCGAAAATAGTTTTCTAGAGTGTAAGCAAGATATAGAAAAGTTGTTGGTCAACCACTCCTCGCTGTTGGAAGCCATCCAGCAGAATAATGACTGCATGGTGTGGGAGGCCATGCACGACTGCGGCGCGTCCTCCCGGACCCCGGCACAATTCAACGAGCTCGTCCACCTCCGTTCAGTGCGGCACGCCCGAGCAGGCGGGAGGGCGAGAGCACGTGCGGGAGGCCGCGGATGGCGAGCAAACTCGCTTGGGAAAAAAACTAGCGAGAGTTCAGGATGTCGAGCCGGATAGATTAGCGAGCCCGATGGAGAGTCTATTGGATGGAGTTTTTTCTGAATTTTTTTATTTTTACCTAATTAAATGGATTTAGCTAAGTTGTTGGAGTTGGTTAGAAGAAATTACAATTGGCAAGCAAATGAGGCCATCCTCTTGCAGGCGGTTTCTCTTGTGTTTGCATTGGTAACTATCAAGCCACGAGCAACAAGCCGTGACAATGGAACTGCAGTTCATTATGTCCTAACAGACAAGGCTGGACACATCATATTTGTTTAGGAACTTCTAACCAAAATTTCACAAATGATAGAATATAGCATTGATTCGCTAGATTTTTTCCTTCTATTTATTGCAGCACCTACCCATGGAGTACATGACTAGAGACTTGAGCATGACGACCATATGGGCACAGTAACAAGGCGGACAATAACAAGCAAGACTGGGCTTGTGAGTTTAGGCCCTCGGTGATAGCAAGTCTGGACTATGTTTGCCCTATTAATGCTTGATAGCATTAATTTTTTGTTCCAGAAAAAATTAATGCTATCACAAGCCTGTTGTGGTTGGGGTCTCGGCGTAGTCGAAGCCGGTGTAACATGTTTCGGCATTGTTTCGTATCATAAAAAAATGTTAAGTTCGTTTCATTATTTGTGCGGCTGTTGCCTTCGCTCACTCCTTGTTTCTTTGATGTCTTTTCTGTTCCAATGACGAATAAGAACATTTCGATCCTTTCTTGGAACGTTCGTGGGGCTGGGCCAACTCCAGCGCTATGAAGATGTTCTCACCGAGCTCATAGCTCGGCGCCCGGATGTGGTGGCGCTGCAAGAAACTAAACTGGAAGGAGTTGATCTGCCACAACGCAAGACTTTCCTCCCCTCGCGCCTCTCCTCTTTTGCTACTCGTCCCTCGCTTGGAGCGGCAGGGGGCATCCTGACTGCTTGGGATTCAACAACCATAACCCTCTCCTTCACCTTTGAACTTCATCACTCCCTTACCACGGTGCTTACCTTTAACGCTGACGGAGGCACTCTTTCCATCACGAACGTTTATGTCCCAACAGCCCACACGGTGAAGCCTGCCTTCCTCGCCGAGCTAACCTCTCTTGCCAACTCTATCGTTGGGTCGTGGATGCTGATTGGCGACTTCAATCTCATGAGGGAGCCATCTGACAAGAACACTTCGGCCTTTAATTTTACGGAGGCGAAGATGTTCAACGATGCAATCAACGATGACATTGGGCTTGTGGAGATCCCGTTGGTGGACCGGTCTTTCACCTGGAGTAACAAGAGAGATACTCCAACACTTGTACGCCTTGATCGCTGTCTGGTCAATTTGGATTGGGACTCCGCATTCCCAAACTCTTGCCTCTCCTCACTAACCAGAATCGCATCTGATCACATACCACTCTTGCTCACCGCCTCGACTAAAGTTCCGAACGCCAAATGTTTCTGGTTCGAAAATGTGTGGCTTCCACATGCCGGCTTCAAGGAACTGATGAACCAGGCCATCGCCTCCCCTGCCCTTGGTCCACCAGGGCGTTCTTTCGTTCGCCATCTGAAGACATGCCGCTCAAGTGTCGTACTTGGGCTCGCAAACTCAGCCCACTCGATCAAAGGAAAAACTGACACCAAGATCCTCATCGATGTTCTGGATTGTCTAGAGGAGGCCAGGCCCCTTTCCGAGGCTGAGGCTACTGTCGGCGATTTATGATGACTAGGTTCTCGAGGGGATACCCCGAGAGAAGGGTTCAGGGAGAAGTCATCGAGAATCTAGAGCCGAAGGTGACAAAAGACAATTTTAGACAGGTTCGGGCCGCAATATGCGTAATACCTTACGTCATGTATGGTGTATCTTGTATAGATGAGATGTGATGCAATGCCTGACGGCGTTGCTCGATACAATGCCTGACGGCGTTGTTCGATGGTCTAATCTAGGGACCCCTGCCCTCCTTTATATATCCCAGGGGCAAGGTTTATATGGTAAGTCTCCTAGTTGGTTACAATTGAGGAGTCCTAGTAGGACAAGGTGTCCTAGTAGGAGTCTAGCTTGATTAGGGAACGAGGGGTTTCTATACCGAACAAGCCCCCGAGCATTTCATTGCCTGAAGTACAACCCTGCTGTGAGTCTTAGAGTATTACCGAGTTGTTTGCCAACTCGAGCTCTTCTGAAGTCATCCGAGTTCTCTCCGCTTGGTTGTATGAAGACTTTGAGGTGCTCAAAAACTTCTTGGAGAATCTCATTGGTGCGCACCGTAAAGGTGCGCCCAATTGGGCAGCCCCGAGCCTCGTTTTACTTTGAAGAAGGAATTCAAGGGTCTTCAATGAATATTTCCCGAAGAGCTTCAATTTCCGAAGAATTCGAGTTCTTTTGAACCCTAGTGTTGCCTCCGAGATTCGGTATTAACCAAAAAATTCTGAAAAATCTTTGACGATATACCCGCAGCCCCCGAGCCTTGATCCGATTTAATAAATCGAATTAAGGATCTGGACTCCTTCGAAGAAGATTCGAAGTAACTCCAGTGGAGTAAAGATGCCTGAGTGCTCCGCAAGTCATTTCGGGATGAGCCGACGAAGGCGGCGTTGGAAGTCAACATTGTCAAGTTGATGCGGCCGACGTCGTGCTTGCTGATCAACATGTACGTAAACATGCAATGCATGGCTTGCTTGTTGCCTCCTTGCTTTTGTCAATGTGTGCAAGAGACAATGAATCCTGTAGGCTGTACCTTATGGTAAAAACAGCAGTGCTGGTCGCGGGATACCTCTGCATGCATGCATCGGTCCAATCTTGTTGTTATTGATGTCATCCTTCCTTGATCTGACACGGCTACAGACGTGCAGTGATTTTCTTTCTGTGTTGTCTGATATGAACTTGACCATGACTCCAAATCAATATCTGACCCCATCAGATCCAATAGCGGAATCGCTGATGCAGAAACTAGGCCCACGATTGGGCAGCCCCCGATCCTTGGCAATTGATCCGAGGTTCTTCAATATTTGCGGAAATCATCATCCGAGTAATACGAAGCTTGTATGAAATCCATAATACCAAGCTTGCCGCTAGAGCGGACTTTTGAAAACCAAAGTCGCCTTTGTGCCGTTGGAGCGGACTGTAGATACGACTGAGAAGGAGTAGGAGTTCTTTGTTGAAAAAAAAAACCCTGTGGCCGTCAGGCCCCGAGCTCGAAAGCTCGCGGAACAGTGATGGCGTGTTGATGAGCCTAAAAAATTATCGCCGAAGCTTGATCTGTAAAAATATTATTTAGCACACATCGAAGAATATTCGAGAACTGAAATTATTCAGTGTAGTCGACGAATCGACAAAATAAAGGCGCAAGTTGCACAAAGCTTCTCAGATTATGAAAGCAAGTTGGTGTCCGTACAAAACAGAAAACACCGAAGAAATCAACGAGAGCACGAATGACACGAGAAAAATTTGACGAAAGTGCACAAAATGATGTCAAGCTCTCTTTGAGAGGAGGCAAAATAGTCGACGAATCGACAAAGTAGTGCATTGCACTAGGTCAAAACTTCAACTGAGAGTTGTCATGGAGAAAGATCCGTTGAGGCCTCGAAGAACCCGGAAAGACTCCCTATAGCCATAGCTATTGTTATCTGTATGAAGAAAAACCCAGAGTTCTCAGGAAAGAACCATGGTGTGCCATCACATAGTGTGGCCGGTGACAAAAAGTCGTTTTTGAGACTTCAGTCATGGGAAACAATTCTGTTAAGACCTCGAAAGAACCCAGAAAGATCCCTATAGCCTTTTGCTATTTTAGGTACCCGGGAACAAACCGTAGTGGTCTTATGAAAGAATCCGGTAGGACCCGTAGGGGGTGTGACTTTAAGTCAAGAGTAAAAGGTATCCTCAATGTATGAGGAAATCAGGAACAAATCCGTTAAGGCCTCGAAAGAACCCGGATAGACCTGGTGTAGTACCCGTGTGTTTTCTGAGAGAGCAAGTCATCAGGGCCACAAAAGAACCCGGACGAACTATGCACATTATTGTAGAGAACAGTTCATTAAGGTCTCGAAAGAACCCGGAAAGACTCAAGGGGGTTCTCAAAAGAACACCTCATAATGAAGTAGAGCGTGTTCTCGAAAGAACTCCTCCTGGCGGCTTGTAGCTTAGCCCCCGAATAAGTAGCTCGTGGCTTAACAGATGAAAGGAATCGTGGCCTAGCCTCCGAAAGAATTTATGGCATTAGCCTCCAAACGATCGTGGCAGTAGCCTCCGAAAATCGTGGCTTAGCTTGATTCATGGACAATTTGTCGATGAAGTCGCGTCGGGTCCGAGTTCTTGGTTGAAAAAGAACCCGGCTGGTCATCGTAGTCCAGGTTCTTGTCGAAAAAAGAACCCTACTGGTTGTCGTAGTCCGAGTTCTTTGTTGAAAAAAGAACCCTGCGCGGACAGGAAAAGAACCCTAGCGACACTTCCTACGAGTCGTAGGGTTGATCTTGGCCTGGCCTCCTGGATGACGGAGGTCACAGTCCTTACTGAAGTACCCTGGCGGATGCTGGAGATGATCCTCAGGCCGCCAAGTAGTCTTGTACGATGACTATCTGCTTGGTCTTGATACTTGAGGGCAACGAGGCCGGAGTCATCGTTTGTCCGAGTTGAACTCAGCTTCTGCCTCCAGGTACTCCTCTGAGTTGGATACAATCCGAGGATCGTGTCGGAGTCCGAGACCCTTGACGATCTGCGCACAGTGCCCGCACGGGTGGTAGCGGAGACGCCATTGTCTCGCCGCGCAATTCGAGGCGTAGTCTGCGCGGGCGGCGGAGCTGACGCAATCGTCACGTCGCGCAGTTCATGCCGAAGCTTGTCGTCCTGGTTTGCAGTGCAAAGCCAGGAACCGAAGATGAAGGTCGCGCCTTCCTCGAACTTGACGTTGACGGAGGTGCTGAAGGATGCCATCGACTCTATAGCGAATTCTCGACGAGGGAATCCCACGGACGGCGCCAAAGTGTCGGCGATTTATGCTGACTAGGTTCTCGAGGGGATACCCCGAGAGAAGGGTTTAGGGAGAAGTCGTCGAGAATCTAGAGCCAAAGGTGACAAGAGACAATTTTAGACAGGTTCGGGCCGCAATATGCGTAATACCCTACGTCCTGTATGGTGTATCTTGTATAGATGAGATGTGATGCAATGCCTGACGGCGTTGCTCGATACAATGCCTGACGGCGTTGTTCGATGGTCTAATCTAGGGACCCCTGCCCTCTTTATATATCCCAGGGGACAAGGTTTATATGGTAAGTCTCCTAGTTGCTTACAATTGAGGAGTCCTAGTAGGACAAGGTGTCCTAGTAAGAGTCTAGCTTGATTAGGGAACCTGGGGTTTCTATACCCAACAGCTACCCTGTGGACTTTAGCAATCCAAGGTGTGCAGGCCATCAAAAGTGAATGCCTAACCTTCTGGTGCCAACATTTCAACACACGCTTGGCCCTTGAGTGGGATGAAAAATCGTGTTTCTTTCATGCCTCGGCCACTAGTCGACGCTGGAAAAATTCAATCGCTTGCCCAAATGTTGCCGACACTCAAATCATGTCCCATGACTCCAAAAGCGTGGCGCTCTTTTAATTCTACAATAGCATGTTAGGGTGCCCCACAACAGCCATCTGGTCGCGCTATCAGACCTCTACACTGAGAATCCTAATCTCGGGAGCTCCCTTATTGTCCCTTCCAAAATGGAAGAAGTCTCGGAGGCTCTGTTTGCCATGGACAAAATTGCAAGACCCGGCCCGGACGGCTTCATGCCATCCTTCTACAGGTCATTCTGGCCACAACTCAAGCCTCACCTCCTTGAACTCTTCCCGGATTTTTATGCGGGTATGTTAGACATGGACGGTTTAAACCAGATACACCTAATTCTCCTACCTAAGAAGGACAGCGTCCTTTCTCCCGATGGTTTTTGCCCCATCTCCCTACAAAACTTTCCGTTGAAGCCCTTCTCCAAGGCACTGGTAAACCGACTGAAGTCACATATCATGAAGCTTATTGACCCTTATCAAACTGGTTTCATCCAAGGGTGCAACATTGCCGAGAACTATATCTATGTTGTCGATCTCTTGAGCTGTTGCCATAAAAGAAGGGCGCCAACAGCCATACTAAAACCTGTGGGAAAGCCTAGATGCAATTCTTGCTGCTAGGGTTTTCGATCAACAATGGGGGATGTGGATCTCTAACATGCTTACTAGTGGGAAGACGGCGGTGATGCTAAACGGAGTGCCCAGCCACTGGATAAACTGCAGAAGGGGTCTTCGACAAGGCGACCCTATCTCCCCTTACTTGTTCATCATTGTTACTGGCGTCCTACAATGCCTCATTCGCAGAGCATCACAAGAGGGAGAGTTGGAACACCCGCTGGTGCCAAACCTACCCTATCCTGTTCTTCAATATGCAGATGACACCTTGATCCTAATCAAAGGAAACGTTAGCTCGGTGAGGCTCTTCAGATCAATTTTGGGATGACTTCTCGCTGGCAACAGGGCTCAGCATCAACTTCCATAAATCGACCTTCATCCCCCTCACATTACCTAGGGCGAGGTGATGGAGATGGCCGACATTATGGGTTGCCCCACCTCCAATTTTCCTCTGCATACTTGGAGCTCCCCCTGTCCCCTCAAAACCTCCGAGTGAGGGACTACCAACCGTTGATCGCCAATTTCAACAAATATTTAGCAGGTTGGAAAGCCCGCCTTCTTAGCACTAGTGGTCGTCTTGCCCTAGTCAATGTCGTCCTGAGTAGCCTTGCCATCTACTAACATGTCTTCTTGTCTATTGCCCACCAAGACTGTCCTCGACGAGCTAGACAAAGAGACAACGTGCTGTAGCGATCTCACCCGAGAAATGGGCCCACTTAAGTATATTCCACCTTCCATTGGTGCTAATATACAAAAATGTTCCCAAGTGCGGATTCGACCGTCGAGTCAAGCTCGACCAACGGCTACTGAAGATCGTCCGTCCATACGCTCACTCGAAGGTGAGTTCCAAAGATCACATCATTCCACAATTCAAATTACAACAAGTCTTAGAGTTATTAAAACCAAATTGAAATGATAAATAAATAGTTTGAGTTCATGCAGCGGAAAGTAAACGAGATACTAGCGACGATCCATAGTATCGTCACGATGAAGTCAGCCGTTGACGCTACTCCTCACGATCCTCGGAGGAGGTCGGCTCCCACTCGATGCTGTAACCAGGAGGAAGCTGGGAGGCCCAAGCCATAGAGGCAGCTACCTCCTGAGGGGATGGTCCTGAAAATTTAGCCACAAGCAAGGCTGAGTATACTAGTTATACTCAACAAGACTTAACCGACTGGTGATCACTACATCACCGACTCCTACGATGAGAGGCTGTTTGGCTAGTGGGGTTCTTTTGCCAAAAGCGACTAAGCTGTTTTCTACTTTCTTTATCTTGATTTTAACTTCTTTAGTCTATCCATTCTAGGTGAGCCTAGCTAAACAATCAAGTTTTGCAATACAATTATTTCATACAAAGATTTCATCCTTCCAAGTTTCACTTCATAATATGTCATACATCGGTCAAGCAGTCTCATTAACCGCGAGAAGCGGACAGTTCGAACCGAATTTACTACCTGGCCAGGGAAAACCCAAACATACGGAATGGTTGGAAATGCAACACACCCCAATCCTTCTCCTCTCTCTGCGAGTGGCTCCCGAGTCCCACTGCCCTCAGGGTAAAGGTTCACCACTACTGGGACTCACGCAACTACCCTCAGTGCCCATGGGATAACGTTTCCAAGACAGAGAGCTGTCGGACCTGCTCGCATCAATCGGATACCGGGACTTACCGGTCCCATAAACCGTGCATATGTGTGGTACGTTCAAACGCTTGACACAAAAGTACCACATGTTTCCACTTAAAACATCGATAGACGGGTATCTACAATCATCCGTCCATCATCTCTAGTGTTTCTGATATGAGTAGTCATACAACTCCTATATCTCGCGAGTGTCGGAAAACACTCGACTTCTATCGTTCTTAAGGCATAGCGACTATCGAACCTAACATACTAGTGTTCAATCAAAGGAACCTATGATCATGCAATCTAGGGTTTCATTCAACTCCTTGAAACTTAAATGCACAAACATATAATCAAGTAAATGGCGTAAGTAAAGTTAGGTTATGCTCCGGGGCTTGCCTTCCGGCTCGAAGCGGTACTCCTGCTCGGGGCTCGGATCCACGTGCACCACGTTCACCTCGGACTCCTGGGCGATCTCCTCGGCAGCGGGGACTAGCTCGTAGACTCCGTCGGCGAGACCCGAATCTATACGGAATGCATGAAATGCTTAAGTATCGAGATTTAAACAATTAGGGTTTATTTAAATCTTGGTTAATGAATTGGAAAGGATAAACATTAATTATAAGTGAATATATCCTTTTTCATTTGAACCTTTACTTTGATTTTAAAGTTTTAGGTTTTTCTCTTTTCTTTTCTTTTTCTTCTCTTTTCTTTTCTTTTCTTTTCCCTTATTCAAGTCCCTTTTCGATTATTCAAAAGGTGAACTTAGGAAATTTATGTTCATGTACCATTTGGCCAGAGGCTTGCTCATGCCAAGGCAGGAGCTTAGCCCAAAGTTTGGCTCAAGATAATTTTTCTATAATTTATAAAAATTATTCTTATCTTTTTGCCTAAAAACAACTAAAATCCTACAAAAATAATTACAAGGTTTTTGTTCACACCACTTGGCACAGTGACTTAGGGTACCAAGAGTGATCTCTCTGCAAGTTTGCATGTGATATTGATTTATGGTTATTTTTGTGGAATTTCACCATGTTTAAACTACCAAAATCATTTAGCCATTTCCAGTGTCCAAAAATTACCATTTTCATTTTTCTAAGGTTTCTTAGGTCCTGATTTAGTTTCTGGGTGAAGGAGATGATTTCTCACTGAGTAATTTATTTTCTGTGATTTATTTGCCAAAACAGCAGGGTATATGTTTGGAAAATCATAACCCTAAATCCACTGGGAATTTTTGTGCACCCTTTGCGCATTAGGCTAATGATAATCACCCTAACAACATATCCCAAGCTCAGCTCCAGTGTATGTGTAGATTTTGAACTATGATGAAATGTGCTCAAACTGAAATGAATTATATTTCAAATCTACAGCTCAACTGGGTGAGGTGCAAAGGAAGAAGTTGGCCTTCTAGATTCACTGGTCACTACAAAATTGGTTTGGCATTTTTATGATTTTTCTACGATTTTCTACGAATTTTGAAGATCTCAGCGAATTAAACCTAAAAGATAGAATCTATTTTACGCTGTGAACCCTAGGTTTTTGAATCTCTTACAAACAAGTCCCTGCATTTACAGTCGGCCCCTAGAAAGAGGTTGAAGACACACAGGGATCCCTGGGCTCGCGGCGTGGTTACGCCGGCCAAACGGCGGCGAGACCCGGGCCGGGGAAGTGGGGGGAAAGGAGAGGGCTCACCGTGATTCCGTTTGAGCTAGGTCTTGAGGTCGGGGAGGGCGGGAACAAGGTCAACGACGGCGGTGGCGGCTCGGCTTGCTCCGGCGAGCGGCGACCGGCGACGTTGGGGTCGGAGAAGCCCGGAGAAAAGTCTTTGAGCACCAGCGCGGCACGGTGACGCTATGGTTCCCTCGGTTCGGCCGGAGGAGGAGTGGAGCGGACTGTGCACCGTCGGCGGGCGGGCGGCGGAAGCTCTGTGAACTCCGGCGAGCGATTTCGGCATGGAAGAGAGGGGACTGTTGGGCTTTAAGTAGGAGCGAGAGGGGAGGGAAGGGGTGCTCGGGCAGCATGGGATGCGGCTGGGGCAGCTCGGTGAGCTGTCGCGGCGACAGCGGCTTGTCGCGGCCGTGTTGGCGCCGTGCGCGGCGTCAACGTGCGCGCGCAGGCGTGCTGCAGGCGGCAGGCGGCGCGTGGGCGAGGCGAGAAGAGACAGGCGAGGAAAAGGAGACGGCGTGGTCGCGAAAGTCGCACGACGGACCCGGTGTGGCAACGGCGGCGACGGCAATATCCGGCGGTCCGCGGCGGCGACGCGACGGCCGAGCGCGGGAGTCAGCGCTACAGTGCGCCTCAGGCCACGCGGGCTGGCCAGACGCGTGCTCCGTGAGCGGAGACATGCAGCCGCGCATTGGCCGGCGCAGTCGAGGACGGCCGTTGGCAGAGCGCTGCCGGCGGCGAGCGCGGGCACGCGAGCGGAGCGCGGCGTGAGCGTCCCGTCGGGCGCGCCTTTCAAGCTTGGACCAGGCGCTTCGACCATGCGCTTCGAAGCTTGGATCGCAAGCTCGAGCTTTCCGAGCCTCGAAGGTGACGGAAACGCCACTCGACGGGTGAATGCCCCTCGACGCTTGGCTGCGGAAGCCTCGAGGGTGACGGAAACGCCGCTCGAGGTGAATGCCCCCCTCGAGCTTGGCTGCGGAGCCTCGAGCGTGACGGAAATCACCGCTCGAGGGTGAATGCCCCTCGAGCTTGGCTGCGGAAGCTCGAGCGTGACGGAAATCACCACTCGAGGGTGAATGCTCGAGCTTGGTGCGGAGCCTCGAGCGTGACGGAATCACCGCGTCGAGGGGTGAACTGCCCCTCGAGCTTGGCTGCGGCCTCGAGCGTGACGGAAATCACCGCTCGAGGGTGAATGGCCCCTCGAGCCTGGCTGCGGAGCCTCGAGCGTGACGGAAATCACGCTCGAGGGTGAATGCCCCTCGAGCTTGCTGAGTTCCATTTCAGCTTTTGAATTTGAATTGAAAAATCTAGATTTCCAAAGTTAGGGTCTGAAATTTTGAGTACTTCCTAAACCTTTTTAGGCTATGGTTTCAAATGGGAAGATGTTGGTTTGGTCTCTTCTTTCAAATTTGCATTGGCCAAAATTTCAAGTTCTTATATAAAACTTTAAAGGTTTTTGTTTTGCCTCTTTTGGGGTGTTTTTAATTTCTTATCGAATTCCTTTTAGCATTTCTTTTGATTTCTTTCTTTCAATTAACCTTGGTTAGCTTGATTACTTGTTTAGCTTAGCTTAATCATTGTTTAGTGTAATAACACCAGGGTGGTTACAGCCTCCCCCCTTAAAAGAATCTCGTCCCGAGATTCGGAAATGCTAGAAAGTGCGGAACATTGGTTACCTGGTGGGGTTGGTGAGAAATCCAGGATGAATGGCAAATTAAGATTTCCCTCGTTCTCCCATGTGCCTTCTTCTTCAGTTGTGATGAACCCAACTGAATTTTATACATTTTAACGCAAGCTCCTTCTCGTGTTGCCTTTCCTTTTGGTCAAGGACTTTGAGAGGTTGAGCAACGTAGGTCAGATCGGGCTCAACTTCCACGTCTTCTTGTTCCACGACTTCAGTCGGAACTCGAATACACTTCTTGAGTTGTGAGATATGAAAGACATTGTGCACGGCTGAAAGTTTGTCGGGAAGTTGCAGACGATACGCTACGGATCCACATTTCTCAATGATTTCATAAGGTCCGACGTAACGGGGTGCAAGCTTTCCCTTTACTCCGAACCTTTGGACTCCTCGAGTTGGTGAGACCTTAAGATACACATGATCACCGACTGCGAATTTGAGAGGCATTCTTCGGCGATCGGCATAACTCTTCTGACGAGACTGAGCGGCTTTGAGGTTTTCCCGAATAACTCTGACTTGCTCTTCGGCTTCAATCACCAAGTCGGGTCCGTATATTTCTCGCTCTCCAGGCTGAGACCAACATAACGGAGTTCGACACATTTTCCCATACAAGACTTCGAAAGGGGCCATTTTCAAGCTTGCTTGGTAACTGTTGTTGTATGAGAACTCGGCGATAGCCAGGCATTTATCCCAACTTGCTCATAGTGAATGACGCAAAGCTCTAGCATGTCTTCAAGGATTTGATTCACCCCGCTCGGTTTGTCATCCGTCTGCGGTGGTAAGCCGACTTCGAATAAGCTTTGTGGCGGAGAGATGCATGAGTTGCTCCCAGAACCTTGCCACAAACTGCGGACCTCGGTCCGAAATGATTGTTCTAGCACTCCGTGCAGGCGCACAATTTGGGTTGAGATAGGATCTCAGCATACTTCTGACGGCATAGGTGGTGTTGACCGGAATAAAGTGAGCGGTCTTTGTGAGCCTGTCCACAATGACCCATATAGAATCGTGCCCTCGTGCGGTCTTGGGAAGGTCCACAATGAAATCCATACTGATATCCTCCCATTTCCATGATGGTATGACAAAGGTGAAGAGTTCCAGCCGCCTTTGAATGACAGCCTTTACCCTCCTGCAAGTTCACACTCGGATACAACCGAGCAATATCCATTTTCATCTTGGTCCACCAAAAAGTTTTCTTCATATCCTGGTACATCTTATTGCTGCCAGGGTGAATAGAGAATTTAGAGTGGTGAGCTTCACTCAAAATTTTCTTCGTAATTCCGGATCCTTAGGCACGACGATACGGTTCCCCAAACCATATCATGCCTCGGGCATCCTGACGGAAACAGTTTATACCGTTCCTCCGTTCCTTCCGGCCAGCTCTTCCCGAATAATTCCGACCTTTTTATCGGTCTGCTGGACCAGAAAGATCTCATCGTGCAACGTGGACTCGAGAGATAATTGTTTAAATAACCATGCGGAACAATCTCGAGATTGAGTTTCGCCAACTCATGCATAGAGTGTCGCATACGATTCGACCGAAAGACAATGGCAATGGACTTGCGGCTCCAAAGCATCCGCAACCACATTCGCCTTTCCGAGATGATAATGCAAACTCATGTCATAATCTTTTGCCAACTCCAGCCATCTTCGCTGCCTCATATTCAAGTTAGTCTGAGTGAAGACGTACTTGAGACTTTTGTGGTCGGTATACACGTTGCAAGGAACTCCTATCAGATAGTGCCTCCATATTTTCAGAGCGTGAATCACGGCCGCCAATTCAAGGTCGTGAGTGGATAATTCAGCTCATGGGGACGGAGAAGCACGTGAAGCATAAAGCAATAACTCGATTTTCTTGCATAAGAACACAACCGAGTCCGGTGCCTGAAGCATCGCAGTAGACATCGTAGGGTTGGTGCTATCCGGTTGGGTCAGAACGGGAGCTGAGGTCAACAACTTCTCAATGTGCGGAATGCCTCTTCACACTTCTCATCCCACACGAATTTCTGCCCCTTCTTCAATAGCTCGGTCATTGGCTTGGCAACTCGCGAGAAATCCGGAATAAAACGACGATAATATCCTGCCAAACCCAGGAAGCTTCGGATTTCGTGGACAGAGGTAGGAGGTTTCCAGTCCATTACTTGCTGCACTTTCGTAGGATCCACCGAGATACCATCTTTAGAAACGGTGTGACCCAAGAACTTCACACTATCCAGCCAAAACTCACACTTGGAGAACTTGGCGTACAATTTGTGATCACGGAGTCGTTGAAGAACAAGACGGAGATGCTCGGCATGCTCTTTCCTCATTCTTGGAATAGACAAGAATATCATCAATGAAAACCACTACGAACTTATCCAGCTCGGGCATGAACACCGAATTCATGAGATACATGAAATAAGCAGGAGCATTAGTCAGCCCGAACGACATAACCAAGAATTCATAAAGTCCATAGCGGGTCGAGAAAGCCGTCTTGGGAATATCACAAGGACGAATCTTGATTTGATGATATCCAGAACGAAGATCAATTTTCGAGAATATCTTGGCTCCGGCGAGTTGATCGAATAATACATCAATGCGGGGAAGAGGGTACTTATTTTTGATAGTGACCGCATTGAGAGGCCGGTAGTCAATACACATCCTCAACGTGTGATCCTTCTTTTCGACAAATATGGCAGGACAACCCCAAGGTGATGTACTCGGACGAATGAAACCCTTGTCCAGTAAATCTTGGAGTTGAGTTTTCATCTCTGCCAATTCTGCGGGTGGCATTCTGTAGGGTCTTTTAGAAATTTGGTGCGGTGCCTGGTTGTAGCTCGATAACGAACTCAATGTCCCGATCCGGGTGGCATTCCAGGCAAGTCGTCTGGGAAGACATCGGGGAACTCACAGACAATAGGAATGTCTTCAAGCTTGGGCTCAGTCATGACAAAAACACACGAGCTCAAGGAGTTGGGAGACGGAAGATAGAGTGTGGTAGATCCATGTGTAGGTGAGTTGATATCAACAATCTCTTAGCAATGTCTAACACAACCTTGTGCTGTGCCATCCAATTAGCTCCCAAGATTATATCTATCCCATCCAGTTCTAAAAGAATCAGGTCGGTCAAGATAACTCTACTACCCAGTTTAATTGGCACCTTCGCGCCACATGATTTGAATTTAGGTTTCCTCCTGCGGTGATTATTTTGTAGGCCGCATTTGTAGAATAAGCCAATTTAACCCACATTTCTTAGCACAACTTGGACTTATGACAGCTATGAGTAGCACCAGAATCAAAGAGAATGACTGCAGTGTCGGTTATGAATCAGAAATTTACCCGTCATTACTGGTGCTCCCCTAGGAAGGTCAGTCAAGGTGGGTGGTGAAGTTGACCCTTCCCTGCTTGACGTGAATCTTCTGCAACTTGCCCTTGTTTGGCTGGTGTTGCCATTGTTCTGCTGCTTGCCCTGGGGACAGTCCCTGATGAAATGACTGGTACTGCCGCAACGGTAGCAAGAATACCCAGCTCCAGGCTGAGCTGGCTGCTGCGGTTCATCGGGGTCTTCTGCTGCGTGCGACGCTGTGGTGGAAAGCGAGAACCACTCTGCTGAGGAGGGTTAACCACCCAGCGGCCAGACTGCCCGGCACGCTGCTGTCCCTGTGGAGGAACAATACGGAAGCGCTGCGGCTTACCGCCACTGGCAGATACAACAGGAGCCTTCCTCTTCTTGTCGGCTCTATGGGTCATAATGGCATCCTCCTGAGCGATAGCCACATTGACCAAGTCAGCATAAGTGGCAGGCTTGATGTTTAGCAGCCTCTCCTGCAACTTGGTGCTGAGCCCATACGGAACCTCTCCTTCTTCTTATCATCACTGTCAGCATGATGACCAGCGTACTGACAAAGGTTGTTGAAAGCCTGGGCGTACTGGTACACCGTGTGAGTGCCCTGAGTCAAGGTCAGGAACTCCCCTCAACTTCCTCTCAACAGGCCCTTAGGAATGTGATGCGCCTTGAACGCATCCTTGAAGTTCTGCCAAGTAATCACAGTTTCGGCGGGGAGCATGCCACGATAAGTCTCCCACCAAACCAAAGCCGGACCGCGAAGCTGCTGTGGCGGCGAAAGTGACCTTGCGCTCTTCAGAGCAAGGGCAACCAGGATAGCAAACTTCGAAATCGAGATAGGCCCGAATCCACGCGTCAGCCTCCATGGGGCTCAGTAGCTTTAGAGAACACCGGGGGCTGAGTATACCAGAAAGTCCTCAAATCGTGTGCAACCTGAGCAGCCGGGGCATTGCGACCATTCTCTGACGCTGAGCACGATGTTCATTGTTCAGTGGGCCAGCTGCTGCTGCTGCAATTGTATCTGCTGCTGCATAGTCCTCATGACCTCGGCGTGCATAGCCATCATCTGCTGCCAATTTGGCAGCGGAGAGGGCAGGTGGTGGCTGCTGCTCTGGCGGGACTTGCTGATTCGGGGCACTAGTTGAGCCTTATTTTGTCCCGAAACCACCCGGAGTCAGTCGCAGTCGTAGTCCTCGACCATCTGCATGATTGAGTCTCCATTAATGCACATGAATACTATACTCATAGAAGAGACATCAGGCATGTTTAAGAGACAATCTCAATTCTAACAAAAGGAATGTGGCATAAAAAGCGAAATTTGCATAGAATGAGCAACTTATTTAATCCAAGACATGGTTCGATGAATCCATTACAACACATGACTGACCACACATTCTAATTAAGATGCCTACACCAATGCGAAGGGAAACAGATACAAAGAGATACAAAGAGATTATCCATTCTTCAACTAGCTAAACTCCATGTGACACGGAAAAAGCCATGCTGAAGAGTACCTAATCTCTAACCAACGCTCTAGAAGTCATCCACCGTCGTTCACGAAGTACGGCTCACGGTGGGGATAAGTGGTGGCTGAACTGGGGTAACTCCTCGATCGTCCAGCTCGGACTTGACGTCATCCCCTGCCTCGTCCTCTGCCTCATCCCCCTCGAACCTCCATATGAGCCTCCAACCTCAACCATCTCGGCATTAGCCGCGTGCAACTCTGCCTGTGCCTCACTCAGTGCATCTGTCAAACCTCTACCTGCGTGAGCACAGTGCTCCTTCTCCATGGTAAGTTCCCGCAATGCGAGCCTGCAAATCCCGGACTCTGAGTGGTATTCCTTGGCAGCCATGTCCACAAGAAGTGAAGATCCGGCTAATGTCCTTATCCGCGGGACACTCTCACCATCGCATCGGCAAAGTCGGCAGAGAATCCTGTGACATCTTGAGTTAGCTCTGCCATTGCGGATGCTAGCCTTCATCCAGCTAGCAAAGAAAGCTGGTGCGTTCCGGGGAATACTCCAGGAAGGGACAAACTGCGGTGAGAGCCAAGTAACGTGACAAACCACTGAGGGTCATCCCTGCGGGCTGAAGGCAGGAAACCAACCAAAGTGTTATCACCCAAGTCGTGGTGCTGTGAAGTGGAACTCGTGGGTGTAAGCCCTGCGAAAGCGCCCAGCTCCCAAGTGTCCGGAAAGCGTGCATGCACCACAACCCCAGCTAGGCCAGTCGGGGTGCTCGGGGTGCACCGGTTCCTCCATGCGGACACTGCACCGAGTCACACCACGCTCCGCTAT